>VWZT01002866.1:459730-559730 GCA_013397055.1 Pachycephala philippinensis
CGGGCTGGGATCGTGCTCCAGATGCGGGAAGACTGGACTGCCCAGCTATGACCATGGGTATCCCAGAAATGATGGCACCTTTCATGCTTTCCTGTGGAGCAGGCAAAAAACATCACTGCAACTCAAGCGATGGTTTTGCAGCAGATTTTAGCGGCAACAAGAGTGTTCTGTTTAAAGGGGCTTCAGAACAAATACTTNAAGTCGTGAGAAATGGAAGTGATTATTTTATCTTCCAATTGAACCATGGTGGATCAAAGCAAGAAAGTATGTATCTCAAAACTGACACATCCCTAAAAATTTCATGATTGTTGCTATTTGATGTGACACGTCACAGAATTTTATGTCAAGCTGAAGAAAATGTGACAACTTATATGTAGTATTTTCAGAAACAGAGTTTAAGTGCAGTATTGAGAAGTGTATCTGCAGGCTTTTTAAACTCTGCTTCTTCCCAGGCTTAAGAAAAGCAACCCCATATGCTTTAAACTTCTGCACCCCATTAATTAAAGACAGAGCTTAAAAGTAATACTAAAAATAATTGGCTGGATTAGAAAAGGCTGTGGGTGAGCTGAGAAGCTACCATTGCACAAATATTAATAAATCACTTTTCCTGTAATTAGCAGAAAAAAAGAAGAGTGCAATGTGGTAAGCCAGCAGTCGTTTGCAAAAGTATGTTGGCTGGAGCCTGTCATCCCTCTTCCTTTCCCTCTCCACACACACATCCTTTCAAACCAAGATACAGCTGCTGATGTCATTCATAAGTAAGAGACCAGCAAGGGCAAAACAGGATTTTCAAAAGGTCGGTAGAAAATGAGGAAATAAGCCAAATGACCAAGACTGTTAATAAGTGATTAATATTATGCTATTGTTACCAGAAATGGAACAGTTCAGCCTCACGGTCTCTATACCAGTTCTTGAAAGGTGCAGTTTTCTAATGATGTTAGGCAGTGTAGCAGAATGCTAAGCACCCCTCATTCTTTGCTCAGCACTTTCCTAGATGTAGCTCATGTGGAAAGAAAGAATCATAAAGAGCTCTAAGCCTTCCCCTAATATTGGGAAAAATCCAACATTAGAAAGCTTCCAAAATAAAGTCAATAAATAAGAGCAATGTTTTGTAAAACAAAAATAATCTCATTTAAGAGCATCAGTAAGAACGCTATCTAATTGTTTTCTTTTGGCAAGCAAGGAAAATAGTTATATAGTTTTCTTGCTTGAGCACACACAAGTAATCCAAGGTGCAAAATAATCACAGCCTCCCTGATTCAACAGATTTCCCAGAGGTAGATTCTGATGTACAGTTCTCCTGGACGGTTTGTACACTTTCCCTTGGCTTATGACCGTTCTGCTTTCTGGGTATCTCTCTTTTATGCTCAAGAGCTCGCCTTCCTGTTTCCAGCAACATCTCCTCCTGCCTCTAGACTGCCTCTTGTCTCTGTTGTATATGCCGAAGGTACTCCTCAGCTTTCCTAAATAACATCTGCTCTTCTGTTTTACTGTCAGGCAAGCTCCCTGAAAGACTAGTTTTCCTTTAAGTGGATGTTAACTGTTACATTCTAGGTAAAAAAAAAGTTCCAGGTTGTTTTCCTTAAAAAAAAAANGCACTTCAAAGCATTCAAGCATTTAAAAAGTTCATATACTCATTTTAGATATCCCCTGATGTTTTTGGCTCCTAAGTCACAATATTATGAAATTCTGCCACCCTATATCTCTGCCCTTTGGCACATACAAGTTCCATTGACTTCAAAGGGAGCTGTGTATGCACAACAGTGACATGTAAAATCTCCTCAATCCTTTAATCTTCCAAGAACTTAGTATTTATTACTACCTCAAAATAAAAGGTTTTTTTATCCTTAAGAATAGTCTATGAATATTGACCATCTCTCCAGCAAAGCACTTAGGCACATGGTAAAGTTTAGGCAAGTGAATAGCTATATTCACATACTATAAGATAAATACACTTTTAAGTCAGTAGCACTGCTTACATGTTTGAGGCTGGGCATGTGTTAACCACTGACCAAGTCAGGACCATAGGAGAGAAATTTCTTCGCCAAAGAAACCAGATCACAGGGAGTATAACAACTCCTTCTTCACCCTCACATCCCAAAAACCTATACGTCTAAACCTAGGGTAATAATTGCCCGCATTTGTAACAATTTTATTCTGCTTCTGAATATGTTGGGTTTATGCATTCCAGTCATTGAAGGCAAACTTGAGTCAGCTCTGCACCCTTCCCATGGAGGAGGAGAGAAGGTTACATGGGTGATCCCACCATGGGCTGGGCCTGCAGCTGCACAGTGCCGTGCTGTTCCACAGAGGCAACCTGAGGCAGTGCCACAGCTCATCTTCCACTAAATTTGCATGGCCCAAGGCCAACCCACTTCACAATGACATCAATGCCAAAAATTCCATAGACTTCAGCTACATTCTTTGGGTAACAGACTTTTATTTGGAGTAGCCCCTTAATTTCACATTTGTCTTTACAGCACTCATTACACTCTTGATATTCCATAGCTGCCACAATTATTATTCTTACATACTCTACAGTTTTTATTAGCATCACCAAACAATGAGAACCAGATAAATACTGATATGTACTCATAAGCAATTCCAGAAAAGAACATGAGATTTTGGGGCTGGGAAGTTTTTCTATCCACAGAGTATTTTTTGCAGCAGGGAAAGAACAAAGAGAAATGATGCTGTTTATTTTGATGGTTCTGAGAAGCTAACATTCACCCGGCTCATCCCAGGAGCAAACAGCTGGCAAACAGCTGACAACATAGATATCAGTCAACTCCCACGTAACTCACAATCTAATACAAAAAAATATAGGTAATAATGATATGACATGACAGGATGCATCTTTGATTGTGTGTGTTAAAAAAATAAAATTTTACAGTATATGAAAAAGATTACAAGAAGTCTTCCTTTCTCTTTTTGCCTTCTACTTTCCTACTTTCATAACGTGGTTGCATATTTGTGATTTTTCTTTAAATTATGGTTTCTGTTTGAAACATTTTTCTTTAATTTCCATATTCCCAAAAAGTCATCTTACTATTTATGTGGTCAAATCCCCCCTAATGTGATTTGATGGCACATAAATAGTAGTACGACTTTTTATGTTGTCTATTGCTTATGTAGAGTTTCCAGAAACCCTATATTATAGCCTTGTATTAAACCCTGATAATTTTCAGGGGTCATCACTATAATATATGGCTGGAAGACTGCTATTGTGATGCTGTTGTCAGCCAAAAAACCTTGCCTTCAAATGTGTGCCTCAACCATAGTATAACATAAATCAAAATATGTGTCTGCCTAGCTGTATATCTGTTCTGTGACTTTAAATATTTTTATAATCATGGGTGCAGGACAGAATGCAGGGGACTTTCTATAACCAATGCTGGAAAAAAGTAAATGTTAAAAAAATAAATAATTATAATTGTCAAAATCCTATAGCAAAAATGAGCATCCCTGTACATTTTTAATAAAGGGTCTAAGCTTACTTTGCATGGCAAGCCTCATGCTACTGTGTGTCACTGTCTATCTCAGCCACTAATTTATTGACCCCTGAACAACGCACTTGGTAACCCTTTTACCCCTTTACATAGACTCTCCTATGCCCCACCCTCCTTCCCCCCCAAAATACAAGAATTTCTGCCTTGGTCTATGATCACCTCTCTGGGATGATTACACTAGCTGATACCAGCTGACAGATGGTGCCAAGTGGCACCCGTATTTGGGCAGAGGTGTGGGTTTTGAGGGTCATCATCCATAGGGTGCACAGATCTGGTATTTTGGAACAGAATCACATTTTGTTTCAAAGGCAAACACTAAACCTATCCATAGCCAATGTGTTCCAGTAGGAGATTTTAAGACATTCAGGCTTTCGTTCTCCCTTTTGCATTTCCAAGTCTCCCATCATCTCAGAGTATGAACACCAGACAGCTCTGACCCTTCCTGGAATATGGGTCTCTGTTCATTTTATTTCAGGCATTCCTGGACATCACAGTGTTGCCATTTCACACTTGGTCCAGGGCAGGAATGAGGGGTAAATGTGAACCTGAGGGGGCAAATGTGACTCATTCATATGCAAGGCAGTGCTGTGTGTGAGCCTCTCTCACTCACAGGTACCAACAGACCAGGGCTCTGTTCTGCTCTGTGAGTGCTCCCCAACTCCTAAGGTGCTTTTGGAAAAGAAAAAAAAACCCTTTATCCACAGCCATCGCCCTTCTGCAAGGTAATCCCAGAACATATGGAAAATTCCAAAGGACAGTGGCCTCCATCACAGAAGTAGTGAAGTTTTTATGAAGCTGTTTATGTCTATAGCCAAATTCCACAAAGCTTTATAAAGTGTGCATCCTCCTCACACCACTAATTCTATCAAATCTGATCAAGCTAACTGTGGGAGTTAGGAATACAAACACAGGATCAGGACTATAGTGTGTGAAACCCTCAGAGATGAAAGTGCGACATAGTTTGAAAATAGTATTTCTATTAATAATGAATGTTCTCAATTTATACCAGATTTTGTAATGTTTCTGGGTACGCAGTGTTCCTCTGTTGTTGTTGTCCCAGATGCTCTCCTTTCTGACTGATTTGGTTCCCTTTCACAAACGAGCACCCCCTATTCACCCTGGGGAAAGCACTTGAGGGAAAAGGGCAGTTAAAATTACAAAACCAGGGAATTGACTGTAATAAAGTGCAGGAAAATTCCATGCAAATGTGGCCCTTAATTTCTTAGGCCTCTGCAACTTATCAGTACCTTTCAACAGGGCTAATGTCAGGTACTGTACAGCATTCCTTATTTTCAGAAAGCTGTTTCCTAAGGTCCAGATGATGTTATAAGTGGTATAACATGACTCAAAGTAGTTTTGCCAGATGTGATATCCCCTGTTGCAGCCTCAAATAGACTGAGAATGAGGAATGCATGCTCCATTAATTTCCATTGGAGTGAAGAATGCATTACTCCTTTGCCATTCCCATACTAAGAAATCTTCACATAGTCACAGCTTTATTTTCTTTATTCAGGAAGCCATATATTCCAGCATTATCCTGTATTTGCTTTTGGAGGATGTTCACTGACTTTTTCCTTTGTCACTTCTGCAACACATATGTGCAGTCCTGTCTACACACACCGACACAAATTATGTCCTCAAGGGAATATCTACAATGACCTGTTACTTTGAGTATTTCATAGCTGGTTTTCTCCTTCCAGTGATTAAACCCACAAATTTAGTTAATGTACAGAGCAGGTTTCGTGCATAAATCTACCCCCCATAATTGCTTTTAAAATGCTGAAACCACTTTCAGATGCTGTCATCCATTTCTTAGGCGGTGGCCTCCTTCTTTCGTGCATTCAGTAAATCAAAATTTACATGACTATTTCCCACCAGACACTTGTGCAAGGTAGATCAGTTCTTTGTGTGGTCTTTTTAAATAGCATTTTTGATGGACTTGGGGAAAAAAAGACACATATATAAATAAAAAGAAACTACTAGGAAAGCTCCTAAAGGATGGTAACTACTGAACAGTCTCAGGCATGTTAATGGAGGGAGAAACTCATGACATGTCTCTCTCACATTGTTAGACTGGTCATTACAAATTGTTCATCTCCCACCACCATTCTGAAATGTTTCTTTATTATTAAAAGTGTCAGTAACTTGGTCTTTTCTGAATTAACTCCTCTTCACCTCTAAATGACAAGAAAAAGGGATATGTATCTTTTTAGCCAGTCAGCAGAACTGCGCTAAGTCACACTTTGCTAATCCCCACGCTCCACTATTTGCACACAGAAAATGGTGT
Organism: Pachycephala philippinensis; assembly: GCA_013397055.1. NCBI lineage: Eukaryota > Metazoa > Chordata > Aves > Passeriformes > Pachycephala > Pachycephala philippinensis. The sequence goes on from VWZT01002866.1 coordinate 465,527, forward strand.
TCTCTCATGGTAAAGCTTAAAACTACATTGATGGCGTTGTAATAGATACCACATTACTACAATTTCACTGCAATTATAAATATCTAAATGTTTGTGCGCATCCTGGAGATGTATCCTAAGTAAACCCAAATTGCTTATATTAAAAAAGAAGTAGCAAGCACAGTCTGCTTTCTGTTTTCATAATTTCTAGAAGTTTCTTTCCTTGACAGTTCAGAATCAGTAGCTTCCCCTGGATTCCCTAATCCTTGCTACAAATGGGGAAATTTCTACCATATTTATGCCAGACTTTGCCAGAGATGTTATTCATTTTCAATACTCAGTGGCTGAGTCTTTGTTTAAGTGAATTTGAAACATATCTAGTGTTTCTCACAAGAACGCTATAAAGTGCACCTAGAGAGGTTAACTCTCAGTTCATCTCAGGTACTCACTTCCGTCATAAAAATGTATTAGCAGAAAGCTGGAAATGCAGCCCAGATCTTCAGCTGATGTAAGCTGATATACTTCCGCCAATTTCATAAACTATGATGGGTTATTTCAGAGGAGGATCTGTCACAATTCATCACTGCTTTGAAAATTGTATGGGGTGATAATCACAGAGAATATTGCTACATGTCTGACATATTGCACAAATATTGCTCAAATGTGGTGTGTTGTTTTTTTCTTGTGTAGCAAGTCACTTTGCAGTGCATGAACAACACTAAAATTAGCATGATGCTAGTAATTTCCTGATTGCTAAACTAATCTCATAGTCTGAAACCTGAGAGTGGCAGAAGCAGGTAAAAAGCTCTCAGGTTCAAAAAAAGAAAAAAAAAAAACAAAAAAGAAGTCCTTAAAATATAATGAAAGTCTTCTAAAGCACATACAGAGCTGAGCTCAATTTCATGAAGGTTGCTTAGTGACTTACAACACCACTGAAGTGTTACCAGCATAACCAAGGTTCCAAGTTTCACCTGCCAAAACACTTCAGGCGAAGAGGCAGCAGAAGGTGGCCATCCTCCCCACTGTGAGGCACCCATGACCTGAGACCCAAGAGCCAAGGCTGCTCATTAGACTCCTCTCTGATGAGCACAATCCGGCAGTTCCCTAGGGCTTCCCTGCATTTCAGGTGTGTTTTGAAAGCAGTGAGTAGTCTGGATGCCCAGCCCAAACATGTGACAGGTTGTAATGAAATCTTCCTTGCAGGATTTCTCGTCCAGACTAAGAGCAAAATGAGTGTGGAAGTCTACCTACTGGAAATTGTCCTTTGGAAATCTTCAATGTCCTTTCTACTGCAGTGGGAGTTCTTCCTTTTGCTGCTCTTGATTGCCTTCTCATTTGGCTTCTGCTGCTCCAATCCCTTCCCAGGCAGGGACATTATGATATGTTTATTAATGAAAACACGGGCTTCTGTTGTCCATACCTTCCTCTACCTCCAGTGGCATCAGCAGAGGCACTTCTGCTCTTTCCTGTTCTGTTCATGATCATGAACAGTGGCAGAATCATGATCATGGCTTGCACCCTCCTCCTAGGTTATCATTATCTCAATTGTGCTTGTTCTCATTTGCTGCTGTTGATTGCCCACCTCATGCCAACTTTGCCAATGCCGCAACACTCACTGACACCTCATTTGAAAGTGCACCACACGTATACCTGCACAACAGAAGGATGGGCTGCAATCACAGCACAGTTGTCATCATCCACATTAGCCTTGGGTGAGTGGCTGAAAATTAACAACATTGGCAATGAAGCTGCAGTTCAAACCTCCCATTAGTTTGTCTATGAAAAACACATTGAACCCTTTGTTGTAGCACTTTCCTTGATAGAGGGCGTGTACTGACTTACAGAGCCTGTACCCTCAAATTTCTAACTGCATATATCTAAAGAGGAAGCATACAGATCCAGGGGCAGGGGAGATGTTTCTTGCTCCACCACAGGTTTGACTTACAAACACATGGAAGTCATATAGCTCCACAGGTTCTTGTTTATAAAATGATGTGGGGCTGGGGACATGACAGATCACATCTGCATAACTCAACTGCAGTGGCGTGGTTGCAAAAAATACTACTTTACTTGAAAACTGTATTTTTTTTTCTCGTGGGAAGTGGCTCAATCAGGACAACGCTGAGTGATGCTACTCATCTTGGGCAGATGTTGATAATTTGCCTCTTGCATCTGCTGGTTAAATACCACTGTATCTATATCACAGAGTGCAGAACTGAAGGATGAGAGACACTTGCAAACTCCGGTTATGGAGATCAATAAAGAGCAGAGATTGTTACTACCTTTCCACCATCTCAACTCCTAAGCCCTCCTTTTACAACACACTATTTGATTTTCAGTTTTATGAACTGCATTGAGCTGTATGAAGAGTTCAAAGCAGATGGGCTAATTTACCTCTTTATGCTCACAGTCACTCTATGGATGGACTGTGGTTTCTTCCCCTTCACCAATTATCTGAGTTTATCTGACAGAGTGTTTTTCATAAAACAGTTAATCAAGACTATTCAAAAATATAACCCAAATTACTTAGATAATACTGGCCACATGAGAAACATGTTCTTTTCCTCTCTCAGCTGATTGGGTATACACAGACACGTATCCATAGCAAATATTTATATCTACACTATTAACATTCTACTTCAGCCTATTAGAGTTTTGGTGCTCTACCGTATTTGTAGCTCTAATAATTTAAAAAAGCTCTTTTAAAAAATCATTTCAAAACATATATCTCTATAATAAATAACACAGATAGATTGCCATCAATCTGGGCACTCAAAAATTATTGCAAAGCATGAGAGTTTCTACCTTCCCTTCAAATGATTTCTAATGTGGTAGTATAATCCTTCCTTCTCCATTTATTATCCTATTTATAATCTTCTACTAACCTTTATGTTACCATTTGTTCCTAGTGCTTACTCAAATAGGGAACCTGAACTTAAATCCTTCCCTGGGGTCTGGCAAAGATTTAGGTGGCACTGACTGCTGCTCTGCCCTTCCTCGCATGGCAGACCAAAAAGTATGTGGATTTATTCTTGCCCACAAAGATTCCTTCCCATTCAAAGATATTCAAAGTGCCACAGGCACATAAAAGGTATTCCTTTGGCTGTATGGGCCCATAAACACTTCACTGAGAGCAGAACCTTGTTTTCTCAATGGGCCTATGTGGATAAAATTGAATACTATGGAGGGAAGTAAAATCAGGTTATAAAAACATACCCACCCATCACTTCATGTAGTGTACATGCCACAGTCAGATCCTGTCCTGCGCTGCTCTGCATCCGGAGTAGCTCCATTAAGGCCATCATATTTTGGACTTGCCCTGTGTCATTAGGAGGCAGAGTTTGATTGCATGCAGCCACTTCATATCATTTCTAAGCAGAGGTAACCTTACCCTGGACTTTCCAATCCCAGCTCCAGAAGACCTAGTTACCTTACACATGCTGTCTCAGACATGCAAACCCTAATGTCATCAGGCAGATGCTCCCCCTTGCCCAGGTGATCTGCAAGTACTGACGCACTTTTCCTGGTCTCCCAGCCCCTCCCTCCTCCTCCCTTTCATTTCTGCTCCATGCTTTTGGATCACAGTCTGTGAGCTATTTCAGCGGTGAGCCAGAACAGGCTGCACAGAACTGCTCCCACAGATGATGACATGAGATGAGATACAAGATGTGATGACACCAATATCTGTATGAGTATATATGGCCTTTATGGCTGGTGCAATGAAAACATGGAAAAATCTTGCCTGGGAGGAAAGTTTGTTCCTCTCTGGGCTTTGGGGTTTTGGTGTATTTTCTGAGAATTTGTTCAACCCAAGACAGAGAGCTTCAATTAAACTTTCCTCTGTGACCAAACCTCAGACCATGATCGTGGCACTGCTGCTACAATCTCAGCTGCCCTATGTCACTACCAGGCACAAATTAAGACCAGGACTAGTGGAGGGGTGGGAGAGAGGAAGATGCTTTCTTCTCCCCCTACTGCAAGCCTTGCATCCCCTGCACCACATTCCACATTGTCCTCAGCTCTCCCCTTCTCTCCTCTCACAACCAGGTCCCATCCCAAGATGGCTCGATGCCAAGCAGAGTGAAACAGCCAAGTTCCTGACACACCTGTGGAGTGCGGCAGTGAATCCAGGCTCAGCTGCAACCTGGCATACACCCACTGTCAGAAACATTCTCTTTATGACCAGAAGAGATGGAGCAGGCCTGAAGCACTGCCCTTGCCCAGCCAAAGCCATGCCAGGCATACCTTGCTCCTAACAGGTAGAGAACTCGGCAGCCCAGCACACCTCCAGCACTGAAAGTCAGTGCTGAAAGCAGACAAGTTCCATCATTCTCCGGAAGCACAGTGAATGGGGCAAGGGAAGGGAGAAGTTTTGCTCGGGGTGGGGGGGGGGGGGGGGAAGAAAGAGACTGAGGAGTACATGCACCCACATGTGAAGCTCTGACAAACAGTCGTGTGATTTATCATCATACTCCCACTTGTAACTCTAACCTAACAGTGTGTCATCTTTACTTTTCATGTTATTTATTTACAAGTGCATTTTCAGTATCAACCCTTTCATTCATTAATCCTAATGTGGCCTTTTTCAATGTCTACTTACCATTTTAAATACTTACTATAATTTACAGGGCTTTCTTGAACACATCCAAGGTATATTATATGGGGCTAGCTTAATGGAAAGTCTTGTACACCAAAGCAGGAAAAAAGCACATTTAATTTATGATGGCTTTGAATTTTGCTCATAATTTACTTCTGGAGAACTATTCATATAAAGCCACACCAATGAGAATTTTCAGTGGCAATGTAGAAGGAAAAAACCAATAAATGCTGATCTTATTATTCATTTTTATTTTGAAAGCCATCCCACGTTGCATTCTGGGATTATGTAAACTACTTATAACTTGGCAAAGAAATTTTTGCATCTCATTATGAAAGAAATGCAGTGTAATGACATGTGGGCCATAGCAAGACCTTGTTTCAGGTGTGGGCCTAAGAGCAGTATCTAAAACATTTTGATATTAAGAGTCATAAGATTTCAGTTGTATTCATCCTTCACCACACCAGTGTTCAACAGGAGCTGAAGAGTTTGAGCACAAACACATGCCTAAAATTTGCAGCAGTCCTACACAAAGTAAAGGCTCTTTCATCTCACTCTTTCCTTCTGCTGATTCATTAGCAAAGAGGGGGGATCATCAGTTTCTGCCCCACAATATCAATTCCAGTGCAGCCCCATGAAACACTAAAACAGATGGGGCTGATGATGTAATGGACAAAATAAGAAACATTGCATGGGTATGTTGGTTTTTTTAAATTAAGATTTTTTGAAAACCATCCCATTTTGGGCAGATGTCCTGCTTAAACCTAGAGAAGCGGGACCCTGAGAAACCTTTCCTACCCAAGCATCACAATGAAATGGATTGAAGATGGGAAAAACTGGTCACTGAATGGAGGCGTAAAGCTGAGCAGCAGTGCTGGGAGCGCCTCAGGGGTTCACCTGCCTGGTGCAGTCATGGTACCCCTGCCCACAGCTCAGCTCCCAGCGCTGGTTGCACTGGCTCTAGTTCGTACTGGCAGAGGGCTGGCATGCCTCAGACTACAGAAAACGTGGATGGGGTTGGAATGCACAGCCGTAATTCTCCGTTGCTTCGCAGAGGAAGTGTGCCGGGTGCAGGCAGAGGATAGAGCCAGGTTGCTGTCAGTGGATAAAGTGGCTCACTTGCCTGCATCTGTCTGTCACGTAGTGGGCAAGAGCTCCCTGCTCCCTCCTGCACTTTGTTTGATCCCCAGCATCTTCTGCTCCCTCACCCTCTCCATCTACCCTTTCCCCATCCCCCTGGCAGGATATTCATGAGGTGAGACAACAGACTGTAGAGAGACCAGAAGAAGGCAGGTATGCTCTGTTGTGAGCATTTCTTGGGCTTCTGCCACTGTGCTTGTGATCCTGAAGCCTGACAGGCAGAGAAATCTGGCAGGCACAATCCCATAGTCTAATATTTTCCATGAAGAGGTGGAGCAATGGCTGGTGAAACATTTTCATAAGTCACCAAAAAAAAAGCAAAGCCTCTTCCATCCCTCCATCGCTGGCTGCACAAAGACCGTCTGTTTCTTGTGTGCGGAGACCTTAACATTTTGCTTTTGAGAAAAACAATTTCTGGTCACCGTTTGCAGGGGACACAGGAAATTGCTTTTGGAAAGGCATACTGGAGGGCGCAGCCAGGACACAGCTCCTTCAGGAAAATGTGGTCCTGCAGACCTTCCTCAGCACCATTGTAAACCTGCTGCACTAGCAAAGGCACCCTAGAAAACCTACACTCCATGGATCACTTTTATGGCAGTACCTTGAATTCAAATAATAAAATTTTGGAAATATTAATATCATTAGTAGAGAAGAAATAGTAAAATAAATACCCTCTTCTAATTTTGTCAGAAGACTGTTTTTACTGGGAAAAGATCACACATTGAACAGAATGTGTGATATCAGGGCTAAACAAGTGAATTTGATTTCAAACTTTCCAATGAGTCTTAGCATTTTCCCTTTCACTGAATATTATGACACAGGGCCACTGCAGTTTATAAGGGATTTTTAAGATTGAATGTGAAGGATCCTGCAAAGCAAAAAAGATTGCTGTTTGTTGTTAATTTAAATAATAGCGTGAATGTGCAGAATTTCTCGCCTCAATCTTCTTTTTTTAATGGCCGCTGCTTTGCAGTCATAGTTTTGTGCCTGCAATTAATTGTGCCTGCTATAGAAACTGTGGGTTGCACTTAATTGTGACTTTGGCTGATAGCAGTTTGACATCTGGCTCCTTGGTTATTCTTGCAGATATGAAGGCTCTTGTAAATACTTGCTCATTTGTCATTTAGTTAGTCCAAGCAATTTCAGGAACTCAGAATGGATGCATTAAAGAATTTGGAAGATAAATACTGCTCCAGTATTGACACTTCACCAAGAGCAGTCTCTGGACACTCTTTTATGGCTTTGTCACAAGCCATGAGCAACATATAGCATATACAGTGTTGCTTCAGAAGCAGACCAGGAATTTCTCAGACCTCCACTACAATCAAGGATGTGATTTTCACACGCAGAGGCAGAGCCAGTTTGTATCTAATTACAGTGAGCATGGGATAAGAGCTTGTACTTTGCCTTCCAGGAAGACTTCTGTTGCTCACACCCAAGCCCAGGCTGCCTCAGCATCAATGTTTCTGCAGTGTCAGTTAGCTAAATGAAGATCAGCTTTGGGAATCTCTAACCCTCCTGCTTTCACAACACTCATTGTAATCTAGGCACAAAATTCCCATTTGGTCTTTGCTTTTTTCTGCAATGGAGAAACAAAGTGTATCAACCATGTAAAGTCTGCAGTACCTGTCCCTGGAGAGTCTGGTCCATTAAAGCACACTGAGTAACCGGGAGAAGGGTGGACTCCAGCTTCTCACCTGAACCTAATCTTTGCTCATCCATCTGTTCCTGGAAACAAATGACTTTTTGGCCATAGCTGCTTTGCAGTACAAGTATGAGAAGGTCACCATGGCCTCCCTGCAGAGCTGGAGGAATGTAAGGTTGAACACGTGGATGTTTTGAGATCCTCTGATGTGAAATAATCATGTTCTTTGTGTGAAGTTTTAGCAAGACATTTTTTCTCCAAAAACAACCAGTCTTCCCTACACTCTCTTTAACTTTACTCCTTACCCAGGTACACCTTAGAAAAATGAAGTTGTGGTTTCACATACAGAACTGAAACAAAATGTAAAAGATGGCCAAGATTAGATGACTACCTTTGCCTCCTGGTGTGTCTGCGTTAAAGAGGTCCTGGTAGCTTCTTTGTCATTTTAAAGCCTATTCTGGAACACTTGTGATGGCTTAGAAAGAATTCAGCAGAATTCAGCATTATTAATGCATTACAGGTTGAGTTAGGTCCAACTAGAGCTGACTGAAAATGAACACAAAGGCCTAAAATTGAGAAACAAGTTCTTGGTAACCTATTCATGGATGGGGAGTCTTGGAAACAGCAAAAAGAAATATGGAGAGGATATCAAGGTAGAGCATAAGCAGCTTCAAGGAGGAAAACAAGTGGTGGAAAAATGTTCCCTGGGATTTTCAAGAGGAAGTCAAGAAAGGTGTAGTGGTAGAGAGACACAGAACATAGTACATAGAGACAGGAAAGAGCATGCTGTTTAACACAGGGAAAACTGAAAGAAGAGCAGGTGAGATCCTCTACTCACTACCGATGAAGGAGAATAAATCCCCAATGTGCAGAAGTGAAGACTGTTGTACACCCTGAAGAACAGGGCTCAGGGAGGGTAAATGCTGGAGTGCAGGGCATGGGCTGCTGTGGGGATTCAGATATTTCACTCAAAGGATGATCAAGCCAGAGCCCTGAACCAGGAGAAGAGTTTGGGGATACGTGGGGTGCCACTGGAGGAGCCTCTGCTGTGCCAAGGGCACTGTGCTGATTACACGTGACCAAACACATTTCTCTGATAATCGAAACAAAATCTGGCAACTCTGCATTGGAAACACAGTGGAAGAAATATTAGTCTCCTGCTGCAGCACTGGCGAGACTGAAGGGAGCTGACTAACAAAACCTACAGAGAAAGAAACTCTATTTTTTTTGAGGTAAAGTGTGCATGAGGGATTCATATATCTGAGTATTTGTTTCCCTTAACTTTGGTATAATACTCTCTATGTTGATTCAGTGAACAACAACAAAAAAATAAAGTTAAAATAAGGTTGAGTACAGCCATTCAGCTGTCAATCTAAAATCTTATTAGACATGTTTGTCCTCAAATTCGAGTATAACATTTTTTTGATTGATAGAAAATGACAGGTAGTAAAGTTATGCAATTATGCATGGAGGTGACATTTTTTCTCCAATAACACTTTAGGAATGTAAGAATTTTGTCATCCTCACTACCTGCCTTGTTGAGAAGATGTGATTTACACTCTTATCTTGGGGGAAGGGAAAAAGAATCGTTGCTACCTCGGTGAATGATCTGTGCATATTTTAAATTGGAATATACATCCTTTTTATAGTACTATAGTACTATATCCAGACATCTTTTCTGAGGGGAGTTTTTGGGACTGGATGCATTTTTGAGCAGCAGTGGTAGGAAGCTCTTGCAAGCAGGAGGCTGACACTGACATACTGCCACAATACCCATGTACTGGATGCTGCTCAGAGTCCAAACACAGCCTAAACTTTTGGCTGATCCTTTTCCATCTCAGGCTGTAACCACTGACTGAAACTGTCTGCACGTACATTGTTTTCTTCCATCTTCTGCTGCCTGGCACCTGACACCTGCAAATTGGATGCATCACAGGGACCGTCGTGCATCCGTTACAAAGTCCACGATATTCAGCACTTGTAAATGAACAATAATTAAAATTAACAAAGCAGGCCTAAGAATCTAATGCAAAATGTCAATTCTCTCCCTGAATGAAACTGTGATCTACATACATTAGAAAAGAACTGGTAAGGCAGAGGAGACCTTTCAAAGAACAATGAGACACAGAAGGGGCAGCAACCAAAATAAGAAAGGACTTTTATACCATTCCTAGCACCCAATTTAGAAAGCAGCCGCCTGCACTCTCAGTCAGCAGCGATGCCAACCACTGCTGTGTATCCAAAGCAAAGTATCTCCTCATGCCCCATTTCAGCTGCCCAGAGTGACATAGGACGAAGCTGTGGGCAGGAAAAGCTTGCCCAGAGTGTAGGGAGCATCTGAGCTGGACTGGGCTGGGCATCTCTGAGATGCACCAAGGAAGAGAGACTCTGTAGTGCTTCCCTCCTTCATGGAGCAGTCATTAAAGCACACTAATGTTAAGACAGCATTTCAACATACAACTGGTAATATATCAGAATTGGGCCAATATGAAACCAAAGGAAATATTTGAGACAATCAGTACTAGGAAATATCCTCATATTTGATTGTAACGTATATCTTTGACTCAAAATATCTGACTGCACAGCTACCAGTAAAGGTGATAAAAATAGATGTTAACTCCAAGTGCATGGTTCTCACTAGAAATGTAAGATTACAGTTTTCTTCAAAGTCCAGTTTTCTGAGATTAATTTCAGTTTAAACAAACAGGACAACCATCAGCCTTTTAACTTAAGTAGGTTGTTAGATTATGTAGATTACAGAAATACTTCAGCACCTCAGAACCAGTTAGAGTAGGACACATAATGGAAGAAATTATTTGATTCCAAACCAATGGAAATGTTCTTATTTCTCCCACAGAAACTGAAGAGTTCCCCTAAAAATGAGATTTCTTCAGCCCATGAACACTTTCAGATCTGAATTTATATGCTTGTTTAAGCTCCTGGAGCATCTTAGGAGAAAAAAAAAATAAGCATTTTCTCAGACACCAATTTGAGAAAGGTCACCTTTTAGGGTGTCTTCATTACGCATAGGTCCAGCTTCCTGCATTTGTCCTTTCATGCCTTGCTATCTTTTGATTCTGTCTTTATCATCATAGCTAAGCACTGACAGCAGATGTACACAACAGCAGCAGACTGTCTTTTCTTTTTATAAAGAAATAAACAACAGGCATGATCTGCTAATGTAGCTCCTCACCCATTCAGCCATCCCTTACTGACTGATCTACTCATTAGTTGGGGTTAAGGTAACACTGCCAGACGAGTGCTTTGGGGAATGGAAACCACATGGGGCCAGCTCCCTGGGAATGGTGCTCTCCCACCTCTGTACTGAAATAGGAGGCATTAAAGGTGCAGAGACTCACTAGATCATACTGAGAGATCCTTCCCTCCAGATGGAGAAGTCTTTTATTCTGTCCTACGTGACAACTCCAGGAGTGAGAACACTCTCCTTGTCTTCTGAAGCCCGTTCTGAAATCAAAAAGGGGGAAATATGCAATCAAAATCCCTCAGAGCTAGGGAATGTTTCTTGATATGCTGTCTAAATTCTCTTTTGATCTTCATCCCATCAAAACCTCTGGGGCCATCCTAAATCACCCTGTTCCCTGCTTGGTGTTTATGTCTTTCTGTTACTTATACACCATTAAAATGCACTCCTAATCAAAATATAATTCACTTAATCTTCTTTATAAATGAATCCCCTGAGACTCTTAATCATTTGGATTACTCTTCTCTGGATTGTCTCCAATTTCTTGACAGCGTTCTGAGATTGACATGCCCCAAACTGTACACAGCTCTTTTGATGCAGCCTCAACAGTGCTGTAGAAAAGGAAACCATTGCTGGAACTTGTCAGAGGGGCTCTTGGGAAAACCAAATGCCATTGGCTTCATTTCTCGTTTCCATAAGAAAGCATAATGATTTAACATTTTCAGAGTGAAGCATTTTCATTTTTACCTTTGAAATAAATTCCCATTTTGCTTTTTGAATAATAATTTTTATGATTTGGACACATTCTGCATCCTGGCTGGAATGCAGTAGCCACTGATCTGAACAGTTGTATTGAGTTTTGCTGTTTTATTTTGACTCATCTACATACACAGGCTGTAATTTACAAGATTTATCATTACTTTATTATTTACTGTTATCACTTATCATCTTGGCTTTAGTGCACACCATGTAGAAACCCATTCTGCTACTTTCCACCTTGTCCTTCTCCACCCTTTGCCACATCATCATCAAGAATGTTAAATAAAACTAGACCTAGTTTATATCCCTGTATAGCATCACCATAGGTAGTCCTCAGTAACTGAACACCTCAAGTTATTATTTTCCTTATTTTATGGACCTTCAGTTCACTCTTGGTTTACATAGCAGTGCTGACATTCACATCAATGTTAATTCCTGCTTCAAGTAGGATGTCAGGGGGTCCAGATGCACTATGTTCCTTTACTTTTTTTGCCCACTTTTGTAACTTGATCTGAAAAAATCAAGGTTTGTCATGATTTATTCTGTAGTAAACCTTGCTGTTAATTGTGCTTATGGTTTGATTTCTATCTTAATACACATGCCATTGCCTCACTAGGATCAGAAATTGGACCACTGAATGCTTAGTGCTTGGATTTTATTTTCTTTTTTTTTACTTTTTACCTTTCAGAAGTTCCGTATTTCCTTTTTTCTCCCAGCCCTCTGGTACCTTCCCATCACACTCTGTAACTTTCTGTAAGTAATTGCTAGTGTTTCTGTAAGTTCATTAGCTAATTCCCTTAACACTCTGAAATGCATGCACACCTGCTGATCTGTATATATATTCAGATGTTTTAAGTATTCTCTTACCTGCTGTTCATCAATAGCTTTGACAAAGTCGTTATTGCTACTTAATTATCCATTTCTCCTGCCCTTATTTTTCTTGTTTAACAGATTTTTATAAAGCATTTCAGTAGTTTACCCATTTTAGAACCGTCATTGATTTAATCTTCCTCCTCATTTATTAATGACTCTACTTTCTCTGCCATATTTTTTGTTCTCTTAATATATTTCATATGCTTTTCTTCTTCTCTTGAAACCCTTTGGCTATTGCTGACCCATTCTTCTTCCTGCTGTCCTAACAAGCCTAAATCAGAGGGGTTTTCTTCTTGGTACTGTTTTTTGATACAAGACTAGGGAAAGGTGTTATTTATTTATTTTCTTACTTACTTCTTTCTCTGTTGCCGGTAAAGAGCTGTGGGTTTGTAGTTGGGGTTTTTTGTGTTTCTTTTTTCTTTATTTTTCCCTCCTTTTTTTGCTATACTTAAAAGTTGTTGCTGTTAGATGTTGGACTCAATCTCAAATGTCTTTTCCAACCTAGTTAATTCTGTGATTCTGTGTCTCTCTCTTGGGCAGCTCTTAGACCTGTGTCCCTGGTGCCAGTGGGGTTGTCATCTGATGAAAATTCTCATTCCTTCCTCCCCGCCTTGCCCCATTTGCTTATTCATACACCTGTCGTATATTTTCAGCCTCCTAAATCAGGATCCGACCTGCCTAATCTTTCAGTACAAAACAATAGGTGTCCACTCCCTGTTTGGGACCTTTAATCATAAAAATACTGAAAAAAGTGTGATCCTGATCCTGCCTTCTTCCATTTTCTTTTCCATTTCGCTGGGGACATCAATAACATCTGGACGCCTTATCTTCTCCAAGCTATAAACAGTTACTCTAACTCATAACTGGAGCAAGATTTCAGAGTTAATATTTCACCCATTGACTGACACCTCTCTCCCCATGACATATGAGAAGCAATCAGTCTGGATTCCCTGAAACAGGAAGTTTTTAATGAACCAGCCATTTAGTTGAGGAGCTGGGGAACTAAGGATCAGAAAAGAAGGGATTTTTCCTAGGAGACGCTGGTTGGAGCAGTTCGGGTACTCTTCTTTCTCTAAAAGTTGAAGCTCACCTCTAACAATGACTTGGGCAATACAGGGAGAGAGCAAAGTGCCAGGTGCACAAACAGCACATTGTGCATGGATATGTTTATGCACATTGTGCATCACAAGGAGCTGTTCATGAAAGAAGTTTTGCCTGAGATAATTGAAAAGAGACAAGTTCCAAACAGATAAAATAGTTGTTGAGGGACAAAGCAGAAAATTATGTACCAAAAATAAGAGTAGAACCAGAGCAGGAAAAGGGGAATGACATGCAGTAAAGGGTGAGAAGTTCAGAAAGAAGGATTTCATTCAGGAAGAAGGGAGAGAGCTGAGGATCACACAAAGAAGCAGGTCTGACTGCAGATAATCAGGAAGCCTCTCTCCAGAGGTGATCTACAAACTGGTAAACTGCACACCAGGAAGTGTATGGTAGGTTTGGAGCTGGAAATGAAAGTGAAGAATCTACTGCCTATCTTCAGCACCGAAAACATAGTCAGATCAAGGATGTTTTCATTAGGAAATACACTCAAAGTGAGTTATTTGCCAGATACCTTCAGTAGAAAAACACAAGTGCTCAGGGATTAATGAAGCTACTTAAGGAAGTCACTTGAACAGCAGAGCACACTGACTGCAAAGTGAAAGAAAGACATTGCAAGGAAAGTCTCCAGACTTAACTGTGTAACCACCTTCAACTATATTATTAGAATGAAGCCTGGATGCAAAGAAGGAAAGGGTCTGAACAGTAAAGAAAGCTATTTCCTCAGGCAGGAAATACAGACACGGAGTGAAAATCTCCCCAAAAGGAAAGTTTTCTGGAAAATTAAGCTGAGTTAAACCTTGTAAAGGTGATTAAAACAAATAGCAGCCATTTCCTCAGCTGTCTAAATAAAAAGAGAACACTGAATGAAGAAATGGAGCTGCTATAGAGTGAGAATATAGCAGAGATTAAAGATAACCTATAAATGACTCAAAACTAAATTAATACCTTTGCCTCAGTTTTCAATGAAAATGGCAGGAGGACAAAGGGTAATGAGTGGAAAAGCAGGGATTAAAACGCACCGCATTCATTGTACAAGCAGAATTCAGATAGTGTAGCATTCACAGGTGAGAGAGGGGAATAGCCTGGATTTTGAAGGCACTATTCCACTTGGAACAAACACTCTGATAACAAACATTCCTAATTTAGGTATCAGGTCATGATTAATACCAAACCTGCAACCTGCTTCAATTCTCAGTCTCAGTTTACCTTCCTGCGTCCCTTTGAACCATTTGTTCATCTTCTCTTTGAGTTTCCCCAGGCATTTTAACACAGGCTGCACATAGCTTTTCCCTACTTCTGTTCCATAAAGCCACTTATTCACCTGAAGATTTTGGGGAACAGTATTCCAATAGCAGTCAACCTGGGATCATGTGAAACACTTCAAGTAAATAACTTAAGTCTTGCAAAATTATAAGCATCTGAAAAACATAGGCTTAAGGTGTTAGTAATGTACAAATATAAGAAATTATATCAGTTATAATAGAACCAAATTTCAGTGAAGGGTGTTCTGTTTTACTACACTGTATTTTCTCTCAGCAAACCACTCCAAGACACAAAAATGCATAAAGGGAAACACTTCCAACACCTTCCAGAACCTTACCTCCGGCTAAAGGCCTCCTTTTAAGTCCAACCCTACCAATAATGTGAAGGATGAAGTTCTGACAGAGTTAATAATAAGGAATCTGTAAAATTTATATTGAGCTGACTGATTTGAGAAACACCGTACCCCCTTCCTTCTCCCCCAGAGAATTTAATTTTTATCTTGGTTATTGTTAACTGTTCTCTGTTAGTTACAAGCCAAAAGCAGAGTTTATTTTACATCAGCTTTATTCCTTCTTCCTTGGTGCTACTTAATGAGTAGAAGGGGCTGGAAACTTGTTCTCAGTGAAGCAAATATCCTATGAGTTATAAATGACATTTCATCCTCATATGCAGATTTTTCTGTGCCTAAGTGAATTATTTACAAGGTACAGCTTGTGGGCTCCAACAATCAGCTGCCAGAGATTTACACCTACACTGAGTCCCTGCTCTCCTGCTGGGAAAATGTGAAGTTTTCCACCGCCCTTTAAGATCTGAAGACTTAACAGAGAATAGCTCTCCCCAAAGCTGGCACTGCTTTTCTTGGGATGGTGGCTGACTAGACTTTGCTGAGGGAGAGAGAATAATGGTGAGCTGAGACACCAAGAGTGACTGCTTCAGTAGCTTAAAATAGTCTCCTTTTTTCCCCCTCTGCATGCAGCTGCAAATCAAAAGTATCATGGATCATTTAAATATTGTAGTTCCAGTCCTGTGTGCATAATGACAAACGTAGTCATAGCATTGTTTTTTCTCTTTAATGAGGAAAAAGCCCATAGAAATTGGATGCTACTGTGATCAACAAAGTAACAGGGAGGTGGATAAGAACAATACGAGAATTATTAAGTTCCCTACCAAAGCCTACCTTCATATTTAAAGGACCAGGAGAAAAGCTTTAAAAACATATCAGATTTAAGATAAATTATTTAAAGTAAATTGGGAAGTGTTTTGAAAGCTCTGTTGCTCTTCCTGATTCTTTTCATGTAAGACAGTATTGCGGAGAGCAAAGCATTGTGAAATGGGGTTGTAGTTACAAGAGCAATGACAGTGTGGTGCTGCATCGCCAGCAGCCAAGTTGCTCCGGAGACCGTGGGTGTGGAGCGCATGTGGCTCCTTCCTGACGCCACAGGTGGGCTTTCTTTCTCCTTTATAATCTTCAGAGCTTCTCACTAGCTTTCAATACTTCCATAATGTTTAGAAAGCTAATGATGTTTACACTCAGGTGGGAAAAAAGAGAGCTCTGTTGCAACTTAATCTCTCAAGAAAAGCAGTAAAAGCCATCTATGTGGTATATGTAGGCAGCAAAACAATGTAAAAGAGTCATTTGGGGGGAACAATCCCTCAGTGGCAGGAAGATGGTTCAGAAGACATTATAATATTTTTTCCTATTTAGCTATCTCTGATCCTGGAATACTCAATGTGATTCTCTCTTTCCTTCCATTTGAATCTCCACTGACAAGAGATAATCTGCTGCTTTTTTCATTTCCCTCTCATCCAGTTTATTTCTTATAATATTAGACTTGGTGTAAAATTGTTTGAGTAGGCTTGTACCTAACCAGCCTTCTGGGAAAAAAAAAACAACTTACTATCAGACTTCTGCCACTGATAGAAAGACAGACAGACAGATAAATAGAAAGAAAGAATACTGAGGTTTTCCTCAGGTCACATGTGGCAGAGTTTATGTAGAGGCTAAATATTCAGTAATACTTTTCAGTAAAATATTTTCCCCCTTCATGGCTTTGGGACTTGACCCAGCTTGAAAGTACAACACATAAAAACAAGCTTAATTATACGTCACAGAATTCTCGTTGAGTCTAACAGTCAATGTGTGTGTGCTGCTGAATTTGGGACCACAACCACACCCAAGGCTCACTGTCTGTCTGCAAATATCTGACTCTGTCTACTGCTGCCTCTGTGAGACCCCAACAACCTCACTAACATTCTTTGCCTCTGAGCAGGATGTGGGGAGCACGACCAGAATAATCACTTGTGTTCCAAAGGATAGTGCGTGGCAGGAAAGCCCAGAGTGGCTTTGTGAGAGAAATGGCCCCAGAAAGTAGCTAAAATTTTCCTGCAAGAAGGAAGACTGAAGTTTTTTGGTTTTTTTCCACATCATTCCCCTTGCTGATAAAAGGTTTGAGATTGTGTTGAGAATCTTCCTCAGCGTACTAGTAAATACCTTTTTTACTTTAAACCAAAGAACAGTAAAATGGCAATTAATTTAGACTAGGTAAAATATATAATTACCTAGTCATAAAATGGACCATAAAAGTACTACATTGTTGAATCCATTTCATTAGTAGCATGTACATAAAAACTGTTTTAGTGTATAAAGACGTAAGTATTGTGCTTCATTGTTTTCAAATGACAGTGCCTTGCTTTTTCTTGGTTTTGCAAACAGACCTCTCAGCGGTGTTACTCCAGGGGCTGTTTAAACTTCTTTTCCTTGTATTATCCACATTATGCTAACTTCGTCTTGAAACAGCTCAAAAGCATCAACATAACTGAAGAACCCAAAGCCAAAAGCTGTAGGTCACATAAACCCAGACTGAATGTTGATGAGGCAGTTTTACCTGGACTGGGAGGTGGGTTTTTTATGCCCTTTTTTTCATTTTGTTTTAATCCCTAAATTTGGGGGTGTTGCAGACAAATTGGCGAGTTAAGGAGTAGTGGCAATCCTGTAGAGCTGCCTTTATAACTTTCATCTCTTTATTTGTTTGCTGTTTTCAATCTGAAAAGCCCACAAGTCTTTCAAGATCCACACACCTTAACTAGTATGTTCTACCATAAAAAAAAAAAAAAGAAAGAAAAAAAAAGAAAAGAAAAAAATAGAACCTTAGGAGATGAGAAAAGTTGTTTTCCTCGAGTTTTTAATCTCTGATAAATTCAGTGTAGCTGCTTTGCAATGTCACCGCTTCCTGTGAAACAGAATATTCTTCAGTGATCAAGAATACAAACTGGCATAAGGAACTTCTTCATTAGGACATCAAAACTGTAGGAATATTTTCAATTTTTGCTGTAACTTTTTCTCCAAAATTATTTCACTTATTTTGTGACCACCTAAGGCTCTCTAAGGTACACAGCAACACAGTCTGAGACATCTCTGTGATGTTCTGTATATCATATAGTTGCTAACAACCTGTCAAAGTCATCTTGACACCAAACTGAGAAGCTGATGGTTTTGGTAACGTATTAGCAGAGATGAAAAAAGATGGTCCTCATTATTGTAATAAAACCAACAGAGACACACTGAGAATCAATTACTGATTCTGTGACCTGTTGAACTAACCCTCAGTCAAGTGAGGGAACTGCACAGAGCATCTTACATTATCAAATGATTTAGGATGGAGCGCTGTCTGAAGACTTGCAACAAGTCAAGGCAAATACATTTCCGTAAATTGTAGCTTGCTTAATTACCTTGTTCCTGAGCACAAAGATCAAATTGAGCAACTTAAGGTGCTGAAGCACTCTGCCAGCTGGTCATGAGAAGGAAATAATTAACACACACAAGAGCTAAGTTTAAGGATGAGACTCCTACTGACAACAGCAAGGAGATCCAAAGTTAAGGCAGACACTGTGTCCTTGACTGGATCCATGTGCCTACAATTTGCAGCACATATTGGATTGGGGAAGAGCACCATGTGTTGCAGCCATTTCAAGCAAGCAGATGGCTTTTTAAAGTGCTCGGTGTAGGGAAAGCAAAGCCCTTTCAAAGGTTGGCATTTCACTCTCATTATTTGTCACAGACTGTTCCACCTCTTGCCTTCACAATGCCCGAGTATCACCAAGAAAATTCTCTCTCATGGAAGGATCTGTGCAAGCATGTGAAAAACAACCCCTGATACAATGAAGTGGCCAGTGAGACAGGAAATTAGTAATGATATTTCATGTTTTGAAACCAATGCCCAACACTGAGTTATTTTTCTTTCCAAGATCCCAACCAGCCTTGAGAAAGAAAGCCGGAAGTCACAAAAACCCTGTTTGGTGCCTACCTACACTTCTCAAAGGCCTTCATGCCCACAGCAGAATCTTTTTGCCTAGTCTGAGCATCTTGCAAAGGTAACAACTTTCTCCCATAACCAAATTCAGTTATAAGGTGAAAAGTAATTGTTTACTGTGGAAAGATGAACCTAGGAGCCCAACTTTCATCCACTGCCTCCCGCATTTTTTAATAGGATCTCTCATGCCTGCCTGAATAGTCACTGAAGACGAAGAGAAAAGGACACATAATTTTAACGTATCATCTTGAAGGATGGACTCTTTGGAGTACTGCACACTACAGATTTGTTATGATCAGAGGGGCCAGATGTCACCAGCTGAGCCGTTCATTTGATGCTGCGCCATTGCTCGGTGCTGCTGCCATAGATACTGCCCTGCCCTTATGGTGGCTGCTGTGATTCATTGAAAGTAATATCATCCCAACTGCCACTCCGGGGAATCTTGCAGGCATGATTTTCTAACACAGCATGACCCATTAAAAATAACTGCCAGGAATCCTGCGCTTTATAAAAGGGCATCTTCATTAGCTCTCGCGGTGGGTCGCCAGAAAGTCCCAGGCGCTACAGTAGTCATGGGGTAATTTGTAGTTATCAGAAACATTGCATTTAATGCTTTTATTCCTGTGGAGCTGGAGCCCACTGGTTACTAAACACTGGCTCCTCCTCTTAAATCACAGAAATTAAAGAGGGAAGAGACCCATCAGATTATTTTGTCAATCCACTCTTTGAATGCAAAACTGGCAAATGTATAGTCTTTGCCGCCAAGATATTCAGTGCCAGGGACACTCACCACTGTGCTACGGGCCACTTCACTTATCAGTGCCTACTAGTGCTTGGCCTTTCTCCTAAAACAATGAATTCCTGGGTATGCTGTGTAGCACTTCGTCCTTCACATAGAGTTTCATCCAAAGAACAGACTCTAAATGACTGCAGAGGGCTGTAGATTGGGCCTCTCACCTGCTCTATTTATTCTTCCAAATATACTGGAATAGAAGCTGGTGTTTTACTTGGATAGTTAGACGAAGAAATCTAAACTTTTATTTCTATCAGGTTGAATGGAAACTTTTTTTCCCAGAACTAAACAAACCTTCTACATAATTTAAAACAAAAATCTTGGCGTTAGTGCTGTATGGACATGTTCTACAGCATCAAATGTCAACAAATCTTATATACCCCCATTGTTTATTAAAACAGGTACACACCTCCCTGAAGATCTCTCCTGCTTCCCAGCACTGGAGCTCATTTTATGATGAATTGGCAAGGGTGGAGTCCCCCAAAGAAGAAAAAAAGCACATGACAGTTGTTATCCATGAGTTTGTCACCCCGGTCCTCAGATGCTATGATGATGAATGTCCTACAAAAAAAACACCCCAGACTAGAGTAGGAAGGTTGTGGTAACTAGCATTAATGAGAGACCTGAGCCCAGAAACACATTTTTTTAGTCCCTTCTGGTAAAAGTATTTCCTCTTGTACTCTAGGTTGAATATTGACTCAAATGCAGTGGCCAAGTGACGTTCTGAAGCTCAGATTGTCTCCAGCATTGAGTATTAGCTATAGTGCTTTGGGCCATAGCAGCGACTCATAACAATGAGCAATAAAAAAATAAATTCCAACACATGTCTTGCTCTGCAAGGGTGTGGACTGAGCTTCAGTGCAAGCTCCTTGCAGGACTGAAAGAAAGGCCTCCAGGCTGTGTTGCAGTTTCTGAACGATGTCCAAGAATAAATCCTAGTTCTGTGGTGAGTATATCAAATAGGGAGCAATTTCTTTCCATTATATATTACCTCCCCAGTCATTATGAAATCATTTGGTATTCACTGTGATAGCACCAATCATTAATGCACTCATTTGGCGTTCTTATGGCTTGTCTTATGCACTTCCCCAGGAATTCCATTGTAATTAACCATTAGTTAATGTAAATAGTAATGGACATTTAAACGAAAGTGTTACCAGGCAGGGTCAGTAGTAGCAGAGAATCAATGTGTTCGTGAAACCAGCTACAGTCACTTCAAAAAGCTCCTCTAATGGTAATGAAAGCCTAATAGTAAATATGTTGCTTAAACAGAATAAGGGGCTGTTGAAAACATTTTACAGCATTTCATCTGAAAACCATATTCAGCATTCCTCCTCCTCTTCCTGCATCTCTAGAAGAGTGGACACATGGGCAGCCTTCATGGTATGCAGCAAATAGTGAGGATTACCACAGAGCTTTTCTCTGCAGAGTGTTATATACTGCACCAAGCACACCAGCAGAGCATCAGAAGTGTTGGCACATTGCACAGGTCCTACGAGTGGTGGATCAGTGATTGGTTTAAACCAAAGAAAAGAGCAATAAAGAAAAGTGAGCCTGTGAAAAGCAAAACTAGTTTTACTGTTTGCATGGCATCAGTCCTTGAATAAACTGAGGTAATGAAATGTAATAGAATGGGATCCGGTATGATACCTTCTTCCCTGCCAGACTTGTATTCCTAGAGATATTTTAGAGCTGGAATTCACTGACCTTTGTACAAGTGACACAGATCTAGTTTTCTGGTAAGAAGACACAAATTATCATTGAGTGGAACTGTGAGAATAATTTCTTGCAGAAAGCAAAAGTAGCAAAACTTGATGTTTTGCCAGATTATAAAAGGCCAAAAAATTTCACTTTTCAGGCAGGGCACTAATGTGAATTATTATCGTGAGAAAGAACTTTCTTTTGCCAACTGTAGTAGAAATGTGAGGTTTTCACTGTCCTGTGGTGTGCTAGCCAGGGTTCCTGTAAATACCAATAATAGCAAATCTAAGTCTACCTCAAGAACCCAGTGGAAATAAAAAGTGCTTCTTCATTGGGTGGCCTCTTGGTAAACTTCATTAAAAGAATCCAAAACCAAAAAACATGAGAGCAGAGTTATTGAGCTTGTGGTATTTCCATCAGATCCCCTCAGTGCTTACAGGGCAATGCTTTTGCACATTCCAGCTTTTCAGCTTGCCAGTCTAAATGGTTCCAAACTGTGAAGCACTTTGTGCAGAAATCCAGTTGTGAAATGGAAAACACAAGGAAGAATTTCATATTACCCTTCCTTTGAAACAAAATATTTTCATCCTTTGTCTATTTTAGCTTTTCCCTGAAAGAAGTGCAGTACAAATCTTTAATTACTCAGAAAGTTCAGGCTTCAAAATTTGTATTTAATCTGGATTTAAAGGAGCATTTTCTGAACAGATGTGCTGGTATGCAAACACCTGCTGCTTCCTTTCTCCTGAGCATGCCTAATTTTAGTTACTTATTTATTTTTTCTCCTCTTTGTTCCTGTTATCATGGTTTCATTTAGGTCTTTCTGACTCTGAACAATGCCTTTGCTCTTTAAACTCCACTAGACTTGCTGAATATCAAAAGACACCCTGAGGACCAGTAGGACTTTGAGTAGAGCAGATAATTTCTCTTCCTTAGGGGCTGCTCTTTTGGGGCTCAGGACAAATGGTGGTAGCCCATTTCATCCTGACCTCCTCGCTATGCTGATCTCAGCCATACCGCTCCAAATGGAAAGTGATGTCACCACTATCAGTGCAGGAATTGCAGCAGGTCCTCAGTCCCACTTGTGTTGAACTGGCTGCACTTACCCTATTCCTCAAGGCAGTCAAACTGGGCTGAAGAAGGACATTTTTCTCATTACCAGTAGAAGACTAGTGCAATGCGGTAAGTTTTTCATCACTTCTTTCTCAATCTATGCTACAAAACTGATCATAAATAGTTTCTGGGTGCAATAAAATTGGGAGCCAGGCTTCTAGAGCAAGAGGGGAGAAGCAGGAATCTGGCAGAGACTTTGGAGCTATCCCAAATATTGGGTGGTGGGTGGCAGGAAAGTGAAAGCCATCTGGTAGCTCAGATTTCCTGTATAAGGAGGTCCTCTGGTTTTGAAAATGTGGGCCTCAGCTCCTCTGGGAAACAAATGCTTGCAAAATGAAGAAGGAAATGTAATGGTTTGCCTGCAAATTTTGATACGTGATGCAGTAAAAACAGGGTTTCTAATAATGACATTTCTACATTTCTTCATTATGAGTCATGAGTAAACATGACATTTCTGCAACGCGATCTAGATATGTGATCAAAGATTAAAATGGAGCCATTTTAATATTTTAATTATTTCGGCACTGTCAGGCTTCAGAGTCTGTTATGCCAACACCCAGTGCAGAGGAAATAATTTGTAACAAAGAATTTTATCAATTTTAGCTGCTTTTTTCTCCATGCGGATTGTGTGTGAATGGGTCATTATTTTCTCAGATTTGCTCATTATTCGAAATGATCCACAATGAATAATTTATACTAATATTTCTTGTTCTGCAGCTTCTTCACCACCAGTTTGTAGCTGCCTGGACTAGTTTTGTCTGAACAAACATATCACATGGCCTCATTTCTGCTTCCAGGTTGGCTGATAGGTGCTTTGCTGGGTAGGGTGCTCCCATTTACACTTTTTATACATACTCTCAGCAGATATGGCTGTTCTCCATTTAAAAATGCTATTTCCACGAGCAATCTTATGAGACCATTCATTCATTATGATATTCATGGAGAGTGAACAAGAGTGCAAACGCAGCAAAGAGAATTCAAAATTTTATCCCAGGAATTATTTTGCTGATTTTTCTTTTTCCTTTTTTTTTTTTTTGAGTTCTCAGCCCACCCTGACACCTGCTTTCACTAACAGACCTGTATAACTACTGGAGGAGCACCAGTGAGTTTATCTAGGTGCAAACATCGTGTGAACGTGCATGAATAAGAAGGGAAAAGCTTTTTCAAACAGCCAGTTGCTTACAATTACTGATATTTCAGTCCAGGGCCACGTGCTCCTAAAGGGTTAGGAAGGGTTTCCCCTATTAGTCCAGTAGTTTCAGGCATTTAACAGTGTCTCATGAAGCATTTGACTTGATAACTAGGGAGTAATCCCAGACAGCTGAGTATCCATCCCTTTATCCACAAAACCTAATAGTGTAATATGGGTAAGATGTGAGGACGACCCTTTCTTAATATGGTAAATCTAAAGAGCTCATCCCTAACAGAGAAGAGATAAATCCTTTTCCGTTAAATCTGTATGTCTTCTCCCTGCAGATCTTGCTCTTCACACCACCTGTGGCAATCAGTCCAAATTTCAAATACTCTACCAGTAAGACAATTTTACTTGTGTATTCCCTAAACCAATCCACTCATTCATGACCCTTTGTTCTGGAAAAACTTTTAACCTAGCATTTTTACGGTGGGCAGAACATATCAGAGGTAGGTGTCTTCTCCTCAGACTGCATAAGGCTTCCTACAGCAAAACCCAGTTTGCTTTGTAAATTGGGCAGTCTGAATAACCAATTTTTTCATCATCTCCTCAGACAGTCATACAGTCCTCAAACGTCCAAGGTCTCACGAGAGTGCTATCCCCCTCCATGATGCAAGTAAACCCAGTCTTATGCTGGAAATTATCCATTTGTGGTTCATGTTTGGAAGTAATCCAAAACCAAAGAGAGATGCGGTTGGAGCAATCTGCCCATCAATTAACATTACGGAATAATTCCTGAATTCCTGGTCTGCCAGATCAGTAGCTTGCAGTGTGGTTCTGGCGATAAAACCAAGGGTGAGGATGAGGCTCAGGGTGGAGGAAATCACAGAGCTTGCTGCTTTATTTCGTGCTCCTGTGCCACATGGTGCACAGGGGCTCAAGTATGAGCTGAAACTGCTTCAGAGAACGCCTGTTCTCCGTGAGTCACCGAGGGTGAGTCACGCACACCGACACAGGATCAGAAAGCCTTCCATTTTGCAAATGATAAGTGATGATGATAGTTAAGCAAGGGAGTCCACTGTGACTCTCCTATTCCAAGATGTGTCATTATAAACCTGATGGAGCGCCCGCAAAGAAAATACCGTGCTCCAACTGCTTTGTTAGTTGTCCTTTCCTAGATAAAAGGAACATCCATACACATTTTAAGTTTCACCTTCACATTCTTTTATGCTTTCATCCTCAGAGGGGTGACTATGGAAAATGTCTGTAATGCAGCTACATCCATCTATCAGCCTAGCTTTCCCTGCTTCGTCCCAGTAATAGCCAATACCAGCGGTTATGCAGAGCCCTACAATGGTACCTCCAGGAACAAAAAAATGTGGCTTAGAAAGATTTTTTTTAAATTACTAAAGAATATTTTTTCATTTTCCATCCTCTGCAGATGTCATTTTCTTCTGATGAGTACCTCTAAATTTTGCCCTTGAGTCATTACACACACAGTGTAAGTAAGATGCTAAATCCAACAGGCTATTCTGGCCACCAGATGGAAAAGTTTCCCTTCAGCACCCACAAAACCATACATATGTAAATACAAGTCTCATTATGTATTAGGTGTGAATATCTACATATACCTGCAAGTATCTGTAATCATGTATAAACTAAAATAAAGAACACATCAAAAAATGCTAAGGTTCACCAGAAAATGGGCAAAATAGAAGTTATTAAGTATCAAGGTAAGCAACAAACTTTTATTTGGCTTCTTTCTGCCTATGTGCCATAGCACAGTCCTTAATTACATTACAATGTCTTATTTTTCTTTATTTTCTTCCTCATTTATGGAAAACAAGGCTTATGAAACTGAGCTATTTTTCAGTATTATATTTTAGCTTTATCCAGCATGTGGCTTCATGCACTGTTCAGCTTTGCACTGGATACAAAATTATTGTTTTCTTCTCCACTTCTTCCTGTGGGGACATCATAACAGTTGTTTATATTTTTTGCTGCATTTAAGATTATACCTTCATGATACTGTGAAGAAATGTGAAATCATTGTCTCTGGTTTACATGCATAAAAACTGAGGCAGAGACTAATATGAACATTCTCAAACATGTCACTTAATTTGGGATTCCCAACTCAAAAAATTACAGTCTGATTTTTAGAATGTTTGGCATGTTCACAATCCTTTCTCTGTTCAGAGCAGAGATCATCTTGACCTCGCACATGTTTGCAGGAAGTCTGCAGCTCTAACAACCAGATCTCTGACCCAAAAAATTCAGGCTTCCCATGGAAGTAACTTGCCTGTCAACAGATGAAATCTCTGGACATGAAGCCTCTGGACAGCCAGTTCTGCACGATGCCCGCCTTTGAGCTCTACAGACAACTGTTTTCTTCACCCGCTTTCCTTATTCCACGCACGAGACATGTATTCATTCCCACAACACAAGCAAGGAGGATGTCCGCCTACAGTCACCACATTGCTCAGATACATCACCAGAGCACACGATGTCCCTTGCAGCAAACCAGACATGGGTCCTGAAATGAAAAGTAATGACATCATAGAGACAGTGCAATGCAGATTAGGAGCAAGGGTGATGATTAAGTTGCAGAGACAGTGCCTGGCATTTTGTGGCATTCTTCTTTTGAGCTCTCAGCCACAATGTAATGCATATGTCATTGTTCTTAGGCTTATTTATATGTTTTGCCCAATTCCAAATTCTTTGGTTTACCTTTGTTAGTTTCTTCTAATTTTCTGTTCCTCCATTGCACCCATAATGGAACAAAGCCAGTTCCCAGTATGGAAGTCACCACTTAAACAGTTTAGACTTGACGGGGCCCAAACAACTGGCAAGAGAGTCTTCCTACAGGCCATGTTTATCAGCATTAACTTAAGCCATTGGTATCACTGCAATCTGTAGGTCTCCATTCCAGATGGGTTGGACTACAAAACAGAGTGTTACCAAAAGAAGCAGAGTTTGAAAATCCAGTCCACAAAATGTATGGTTTCTTTTGACAGGACACTGTTGAGCCTTTCCATTTTCATCTGCCTGCCTCTTTGAAGGGCCCCTCCATCAAGGTGTCTGTATTGGAAAGCAAGTATTATACGCATAAGGTTCTTCTTATGCACTCCCTAGGGTGGACACTATCACTGAGAATCTCAAAACAGCCCCACTTAACTTCATGGCAGTGGGGTATCTGAATCCCTGAAGCAGCTTTGAAAGTCTTGACTTGCAAGCACTATTGTTTGAAAACTATGACAGTCTGCCTTGGTGGTGATATGAATAATAAAGATAAAATGCAGCATATATGCATTGGTCATTTAATTTAGGCTTGACTGGAGACTTAGCAAGCCCATCTTCCAGCAAAATTGATTGCCTGTGAGCAGTGCAAAGGTCACAGAAAGAGACCTTCCTACTATTGAGGTAGGATCAAACCAGGATTACAGTCTTTTCATTTGATGTGTACTAAATTTAAAAAGAATAAAAAACCAAACATGAAACAACAACAAAAAAACAGCTCAACAATGTGCTTGATGAGTTTAAGACCTGCAGGAAAATATTTAATGTCACACAACAATGAAAGGAATTGGTACGAAGCATAAATGGCAAAGCAGTGAAAAGAACTGACACAAAGCATACTGGCATGTACAGCAACACCCACACAATCAAAAGCATTCAAGGAAATTAAAAAAAGAATCAAATGACTAAAGATCTAGCTATGCAAGGGAGTTGTATAGCAAAAGTAATCTCCATCCACAGCTATCCCAGAGATTTGAATGAGCTGGAATTTCAAGAATAGGTTGAATCAGTTGGCAAAAGAAAAAGAAAGAAAATTAATTAGAGGTAGAAAGAGAACTCAGAAATGCAATCAAATACCCCAGTCAACCTTTTTAGTTCATCTGTATTTCAGCAGACACATTTAGAGGTGCATTTGACCCCAAAACTTTGGCGGTTAGATTTTGGGGTCCTTCAAAATTGATGAGATATCACAGACAAGTTTGTATTTGGCCTCAGTCCCAAGCAAAAAAGATCTAAATCAAATCCTTTCCAAATTGTGGCTGTTTGGTTTAACATCCCAGTTTGGATCCAAATCTATACTGAATTTTTATTTCTGTCACTTCCTATCATGTCACAAAAGAAGAGCACACATCTGCATGCAATGTAATAATGAGACAAAACATAACAAACACTGCAATGGCTACCTTTACAACTTAAATGCTCTGGGCTTTTTCATGTGATGAGCTGTGCACTGGGGATTTTTGGAAATTCAGGGCATAAAATGCAGGAATGCCCAATGAGCCCCATTCAGTTCCATGACAGCATTTGTCTCTTAGTTACAGCAAGGGTAATGTTATCAGCACCAAGCAACCCAGAAGAAAATTATCAATTGGTTACCAAGAAACCTAATGATTTCATCAATATTATTTTACCAGTTACAAAGGTCATTTGGAGAAGTAATGCCACACGAAATGTGCTTGCGAAGTGGGTGATGTGTGGGTGGCTGTTAAGGGTCAACACTTCATTTCTCATTTCTTTAATTGATACTTCTGAATGAGTATTAATTGAGCTGCAATGAGAAGAGTGTGCAGTTTGACAATGCAAGTGACAGGATGGAAGTGCCATTTGCAGAGTGTATATAACCACAGCTAACACCCTCAAAGCGTTAATTCCATTTTATGTCTTTCACATTTAATAGCAAATTTGCCATTTAATCTTTAAGACAGAAGTTACTTATTCTCAATCTACCTCTCACTTGCAGTGATATAATCTCATGCCACTCAGACTGGCCTGTGGCATGAAGCACATCACACTTTCAAATCAGGTCCATTTTTTCATTAGCTCATATCCTTCCTGAGATGCCCTCCTTTACAGATGGCTGATCAGCAATCAACACTAGTTTGTTTCAATCAGAAAAGCAGCCGTAACTTCTCATTTAAAGACTGTTCCTGGAGAAGCGCATTAGTCGAAGGCATAAAGCTGGCACTGGGGCAACAGTGGCTCTCACAACCGATTTCTTTTAGGATTTTTTTTAAAGAGATAGACCTCTTTTTATGTGGAGACCTGTTTTTTATTTTAAAAGGAAGCATAATGAAATCCATGCCTTTGCATGGGAGCTCTTCCTGTAGCGTGGGCAGGTGCCAATAGACTGTAAATCTGAAGAGTGAATACAAAAGGTAGCAAAAGCCCAGGAGGAAGCCAGGGAATAGTTCCCATATGTACGTGCTGACACTTTCTCCCTCTCTGTTCCTCCTCCAGCAATGCAGTGTGTTGCCCTTTGAGCCTACTTGACTGAGGTTAAGCATTTACACTTTTTCAGAGGACAGTCAGTCCACTCAGGGAGATACTGGCTTTCATAGCAGGAGGCTTCAAAATGATTTCCTCTCTGCTTGGGCAGCTCAAAAACACACGTGCACAGAAGCAAAGGTCAGATGTCATCCAAGTGGTGTGAGAGTGCCAGCTAAATGCTTGGGATATATTTTTATATTGGCCTCAGCTCAGCCTCCAATTCCACAGAAATCTACTTGGCACCCACAATTCTCTCCACTGCATTAACCCTGGGTGCAAGTGACAGGATTTAGCCTTCCAGCACTGACTAGTGGGTGCAGTCAGATAGCTAGATAACTTAATGATATCATTTGCACTCACGGTTAACTACAGGTACAAAAGAAAGCTGCAGTTGCTGGAAAAAGACAGAAAAAGAGACAGAGGTCTTTTCCCCTCTCTCCCCACCCTCCCCAAACAGATTTCTTCTATTCAGTGAGGAACTGCTTTTTAGCTTCTTCCCCTGTGTTGGCCATTTGCAGTTGAGTGCATCAGTCTCCTGCTCAGTCTTTTTCCTTCTGTTTGCACAAGCTGGCAATCCACAGGCTACCACCTTTCTTTCCTTACTCCCTGCTTTCTCCTCTTTCATATCACACACATTCCTGCTTTTATATTTGCGCTTATCCCGGTGGTAACTTTTGCCTATTCCCATCTGCCCCTACCCTTCTGGTTTTTAATTACTTGTCAATTCTGTATGGCTTTTTTCTTTTTTTCCCAACTGCTGATTATTTTCGGATACACTGTTACTTCAGCCAGGTCACCTTTTACCCACTAATTGCCCTATTCCCTAGGCCTTTACCCACATCCCTTACTTTATTCTCCCTCGCCCGCTCCCGATTACTTATATGCAACCAAACCTGCCTTCAAAGAAACTGAGGAGAAATCTTTCTCCCTGCACACTTGCCCCATTCGGTGTTTTATACAAATAAGTATGTGTGATGTCACCCACATGTCATCATCTCATCCATGATTGCAGAGGGATGGCGTTGGATGGTGATTGCTTCACAGGCTCATGGAAGCAGGGACTAAAAAAGGGCCTCTTCACTAACTGAGGTCTGTGGATTTAAGGAATAGACACAAAGAAACTAAATTAATAAAATTATGCTATTAAAACCTGAATTGGCAAAAGGCACCCTGGCGAGCCAGAGCTTCTCTAACCAGTGGGTGTGGACCCACCTTGCTTGCCTTCTTCAGTTTCCATGAACTCCTGCTACTTTATACCTAAACCAAATGTGAGCTGAGTGCAAAGATACTCTGAAACTTAATTACTACTCCAGTTTAGTATGAAGCCAGTGCTCAAATGGCTGGATTATACCATTTGGAAAGGACAATTGGTTATTACACTTATCAGATTGTTTGTGACAGGAATGGGTTAATTTTCCTAACCTTTTCCGTTCTTGTTCCACTCACAGGGTTGTCAAAAGGATGGATAAACGTGTTGCTATTTTCTGGTTTTGTTTCAGTGTCTATCACGAGAGTGGACCAATTTCATACCATTTGCTGCTTTCATTACTGTCTCAGGGTTGTCACAAGAATTGATAAATTTCAGACTGTTTTTCTTGTCCTCATTACAATCTTAAGGTTGTCATGAGAATGAATTGATTTTGTGCCATTTTCTGTTCTCATTACAGTCTTTGTCATGAGAATGGCTTCATTTGGGGCCATTTTTGTTCCTGTTACTTACAATCTTTTGTCACAAGAACAGGGATTATTTGATGAAAATGAGAAGACAGCATCTCAGACACTGAGATTCAGGGATAACTTGTTCTTCTGACAGAGATCATAACGAGGACAGAAAGCAGTACAGAATGTATCCATTCTCAGGATGATTTTAAAGGTTGTGATTTTATGACCCTGATTGTGCCAGCTGGCTTTGCCAGGAGATTTTGCCACTTTCATTGTCGTAACCACTACTTCATTCAGGGTGCTGGTAGATTTCTCACTACTCAGCAAGGGAAGATATATTTATAAAGCGGCTATGAGACGTATTGCAGATGAGCAAAACTGGATAGACTTTGGTATCCACAGGGACACATATTTCAAACTCCAACTGGAATTTCAGGGGCTTTTCACAGGATTCAGGTAGGAGTCACCGCTATGAAGGCAGTCATCACTGTTGCATTTTGGAGGGTTAAACACAAAGAAGAGATGTGTTTGAGTGTCTGGATGATTTTGGGTTTGCCTGTGTTGCCTGCATAACCAGCTTGATCTGAGAGCTCTGGGACTCTGAGTTCAATTGAAGGTAAACCAGTGACTGCAAACAAGCGCCTACAACTCAGCTAAGAATGAGTTACTGCAAATGAAAGGGCAGAAGTGAGAGATCAAGGCATGTACAACATCCAGGGCCCAGAAAGTCTAGAAGTAATTATTGCGTTCTCAAAGGTGATCAAAGAGAAGCAGCAGGAAATGTTAAATAAAGCAGAAACTCATACAGCACGTGAGAAGGGAGTGGGAATGAAAAAGACATCACAGTGAGAGTGAAGCTATGGACAGGGAAAATCAGAAAGTAGTTTTGAAGGAGGGGACAAGAAGCTCCACCAGAAAAAAGAATGCTAAGGCATAGCTAAACACTCAAATGCTCAAATTTTGTTGGTGCAAGGCAGAGAACTGAAAGGAAGGACAAGAGAAGGAGAAAACTAAAGAAGAAAAACACTTATCCCCATGACTGGATGGACAAGGGAGCCCTGAAGAAGGTGCATGTGTTTACCAGCCACATTTTTAGTAATGTTAAGCAAGTCGCAACCTACTGCTTTGAAAAACCTTTCATTAATTGCTTTTGAGCTCGGCAGCTTTTATTTTGCAGCAACTAAGGTTTTATTCCTGATTTGAGACTTCTGGTTCCACCAGAAATTGAATAGAGGATGTATGTATGGTATTCCCTTTGGCAGGCCTCATGAGATAGATCCAAAGAAAAAGAAAACGTGACTTGAGACCCATTGCCATAACGGGGATTCAAGCTGTGAACCAACCCAAAAGGAGATCATGCTAACTGGAATACACCACTGGAGCTGCTTGGATAATTGTCTTGCAAAGCTGTCTGGGAAATCATCAGAAAACCCATCTGAAAATAGGTGTACCTGAGCAGTGAAAAACACCACCAGTAAAAGAGTGAGGGGCATGAACATTCCCCACTGTCTAAGTAAAATAAAGCAGGAATGCTGTAATAAATAGAGCTGACAGATGACACCTGGTATTTCCTGGCCAATTTCTATGAACGTTTTATTGATCTTTTACATTCTGATTTGTCCATCGGAGCCTATGATCCTTTGCTTTGTCTGTCCCATACCTCCTCCCCTGCCCCCACTTTTACCATATGTACCTAATCTCACTGCTCTGTCTACCATCTGCCATTGTTTGAAGTACATGGGAATGTAAGTTTAATCATAAAAATGGTGGCCCTGGCTGTGTATACTACACTAATGTTCAAGTTTCAGAAGATGAAGTGACCTCCAAATGGCTTACTGCTTTTCATTAATTTCTCTGTATAATTGAACACTTTTCGGCATCTCATTTAACAAACTGTTAAGCTCCTTATTGCACAGAAGGGCCATGTGATGCGCAGGGATTCTGAAATGCTTCCCCTCATTCACAGTTCTCCTACTAATATCCTGGGCATTATTAATAGTTCACAAAGCCAGCACATTTTCTTTTTGATAAGTGTCCCTGTTCTGCCCTCCTTTGTCCACCTCCAAATGCCTCCTAGTACTTACAAAGAATAAAACCGTGCTGCCTAACTAGCCTGGTGCTTTGGATTGCTACCCCTACTCACTCAGTTGCCTGTAAAGGGATGTACTTATATCATGAAAGATAAATCCCAGCTAGAAATACAGGTCCCTGACAACCTAATCACTGAAACCCTGTCAAGTAACCCCTAATTTTAAAGCAAGTGGTTAATTCCCAGCAAATTGATTTATGCACTGTTTGAGGTTTGGTGAGTTGTGTTGTTCATCTGTTATTACCACGAACTCAGCTCAGCCTATTCATTTAGACCACTGACACAACACAGTGCATCTCCCAAGAAAATTTCCTTTGTCAGCACATCTAGAATTTGCTAATTAAATCAACGATGACATTATTCACTTTCTGAAAAAACAACTTCTCTCTCCTGCCCCCCTTAATACACATGTGTGTGCATAAACATGCACACACCCGAGCATGGTTTTTCGTAAATGTACACAGTCCAAAACTTTGAATTATCTTTATTAACCATTTTAGTCAGCTGTAGATCATCTGGTCATCTCAGGAGACATGAACTGTCTATACGCCTATAAACTCAGAAACCTCTAAAGTGTGTGTGCGTCTGTGTGTGCGTGTGCATGTGCATGTGAATGGGGCAACAGAGGGAGCGGTGTGATGCTCATAAGCAATCATGAGTCTCACTTTTTCAGGGCACACCCCAGAGTGTGAATTTCGGTAAAATGGTAGGGTTGGCCAGCAACTTCTTTTCTCATCTGTGTTATTGCAGGTGAAGTGAATTCAAAACACCAGAAAAGACAGGTCATCCCCCAAGCCCTGTAATTATGGGTCCATAATACCACTGCAACTTGTTGTGCTATTTAAGATGCAGACAATAAAAGAACATAGAAATTAGCCTTTTTTGAGCATCCAGTAAATTTTTCAAAGACTTCTTATCTTGAGAGGTTAAAAACTCTGAATAAGTGACCGAAATAAATGTATCTATGCTCAGACTCCTGCTTCCCTAAGTGTTAGGTGCCATGGAAGGAAGCCTTTATCTGCACAGAGATATGCCCTGGCAAAGGCCCTTGGTTGTGCTTGGGATACTCTTTGCCTTGCAGAGCCACCTTAATTTGGTAGTACCCTCTGCTGGGGGCACAGTATGGCTTTTACCCCCATGATGAATCCCATGTTTCCTCAGCTGCTCTAGAGACCACTGGCTTGTTACAGCCAGGAAGTTTGCAATGCAGCTGAGGAGAGAGGTATCTGCGATGCTCTATCTCCAGCTCAAAAAGGTATTCTTGATTCTTGTGTGTCACTTCCCCTCTGTGATAGGTACCTTATCCCCTATTGCCAGACCAGGACATGTCCATTCTTACAAGGAAATAAACAAGAACCTGACAAGGAAATGGGAAGTTGTTTAAAAACCAAGTGTCTCTATCACTCTGGTCTGTACATAAACCAGAGTGTGGCAACTCACCTCCATTACCCTCAGCCTCTAATTGCATGATAGCAGCTGCTTTTTTATCCTTCTGAAGACTGAGTTAAAATCAAATTCCACTTTTCAAGACAAACTGACCCTCAGCAGGCTCAGAAAAATAAAACCAAAAAGAAACACTAGACACCATGCCATAACCTTCCTCTTCAAAGACAGGGGTGTGCAGGGGTGTGCCCTGAATACAGATTTGCTGTATACCTACTGTCTTCTGGCTGGCAAAGGCTTTCCAATATCACTATTTATGACTGACCCATTTGTGTTACTACTGAGACATAAGTGGTGCATGGTACCACCCCTTCCAAGCAGGTCTCGAGGTAACACCTCCTTAATCAAATCCAAAGTATCCTCAATTCTTTTCATTCCATTTAATTCTGTTTATTGAAGCCATTTAATACCCTTGTTTAGTCAAATACAGTCCTGATGTATGCTCTTGGCCTGCTGTGGAAAGGTTACAGCATTTCATGCTTTCATTCTTCATATCTGAAGCAGCCGTGCAGTTTTTCCACCAACTCATTGCTTGCTAATGAACTTTTTTTTTTTAAGCAGCCTGTCATTTTGTTTAATGTTGCAAAATAAGGCAGTCTTTAAGTGGGATCTGATTTTGCTAAGAGATGTCTAAACTTAAGTGAGATAATGGATGTAACAAAATACCACCAAATATGACAGCTTTGTTCTGCCAATGTAATTTGCTGATTCTGGAAACCAAACGCAGAACAGTCTGTGCCAGTCTTAGAAAAGAGGCTTGTTTGACAGATATAAACCTGCTTAAATATCAGCATACACTACATTAAATAGCAGACTTCTGCATTCATTTGTGGGTTTTAGTCACTTGTCATAACACAGGGTTTTTATTTTATTTAAAATGTCTCATTGCTCCTATCACTGTGGTGCCCAAATGCAGTTGGCTGCTTCCCCCTGCCCCCCACACCTAAAGCTGGAAGGGGATGTTTCTTGACGGAGACATCAAACTCCCCTAATTATACGAATGTTAAAAACCATACCTAGCTCTTCATCCATTTCAGAAAAAAATAGGTTTCTGTTTGCTGTGTTGTGGAGAACTTTGGGTTGGACTTGGTCGTGTTCTTTCTGTATGTAAAGAAAAAAGATATATGTTCCAAAAGGAAGCACAAACTGTTCAGAAACTGCTGTTTTTTTCTTGTTGACTATCTGCCATTTAGAGATGCCCCTAGAACCATGAAACAGAGCCATCAGTATTTCCTGGTAGTCAGACTGTTGGTGGTCTGTAAGAGTATCTGCATGTAGTTCAGATTCAGAGTTTTAAAGTATGTGACCAAAAGTTATTGGATTTACCAAGCTTCTGCATTCATTTGGATCTTTTTAATATCTTCCAACATATACACATATATAGACATTCCAGGCTATCTTCTGTTTGCTTGCTGTTGACACTTCCACATTTATCAGGCTAATTTCACCCTACCTTAGTCCTTCTGTCCACAGACTGCTTCCAGAGTCTCTTCCTCCTTTCTGCAATTCTCCCATATTGCTTTTTTACACTCTCCATTTTTCCTGTTTAAAGTTTTAAGATGTTTGGACCTTGGTTTTTAACAGCAACGTATTTCTTCGCTTAAACATTGTTAAGGTCCTTGTGACTTTCCAGGTGCTGATTCTGACACTCTCAAGTAAAATTGACTGTAATTGTCACATATTGCATGTTGCCAATACTTCCACAGTAAATTCTGCCCAAGAATATGATGTTGGTAGGCCTTTCTCCTGCAAAGGAGGTGTGTTCAAAATGATCATCCATGTTTTAACTCTCCTGCACTCAGACCAGTCATACACTAGTTTGCCTTCAGACACTTCGAATCAGAACATTAAATTATGATGTTTTTTAAATCAACAAAAATAAATGGTGCTATGACATTTCATCTCACTGAAGGATATGCATCTAAATGTACTGTCCTGGCCCCACGGAAAAGAAAAGGATTTTTACTGAGATCTGAATTTCACTTTAATTCTACTCATTTGATTAAGCTCAGTGAAATCATAGGTTTTTAATTTATTTGAAACAATCAACTTATAAGCCTTTTATTTTAATAGTAAATGAAGCCATTTTTAGGCTGAGTGATTTGTGCGGGGAAACTATATAATAATTAAATGAAAGACAGAAGTAAATCTACCCCACAATTTAGAGTTGTATCCCTCAATCCAGAAAATATCTTTCATATTCTGGTATAGAGCAGATATTTCTGGTTGTGTTACGAGCCTTATTTTGCAAGTGTATGATATTTTAAATGTAAATTAGTAAAGCAATTAAGCCAAGACCTCTTCAGAAAACCAAGTCAGTACCAGTGTTCTCTTTCCCTATCCCACTAAGGCTCACGTAGTGTAGGGTCAGTGGCTTATTCATGCCTCTTCTTTCAGTCACATAGCAGACGGAATCATGAGACCCTGCCTTGGCTGCTGAGGCCGTGTAACTGTCCTCTGTCTCATTATGGAACTGAAAAGCCCCAAAATGCTGAATACAGAACCATTATTCTGGCCATGTGTAGTCTCTGGAGACGCTGTTATTCTTCCCAAATGGGTAAGACATGTTAGGTTTACTAATTTTCTTCATGAACCTGACAATGTCAAACACCCTTCCACCAGCAGAGCTCTGCATTTGAAAAATTGTGGGGGACACAGCTCAGTTTGGACAGGTACGGCACAGAGGAACGAGACCCTGGAGTAAGTCACGTTTCTGTCCCAGAGAGGCACTGGTGAAACACAAAGAAGGTTCCCCACCCCAATCTACAAGCATGTATTAGGCAGGATGAAGGGTGCTGGGTGGAGGCAGAGGGTTGGCCTTTAAAGAGTAGACCTTAAAATCTGTGAGATTTTCACACCACAGGAATTAAACTGTAGAAGAAAGTGGGATCAGAAAACTAAATGCTTTAAGCACTCTGTCCTCTGAGAAGAACAGCTATTCAAATTAGATATTGATAGCATGCCTATATTTATAGCCGCTGCTAAATAACCCAAGATGGATAATTTTCTTTGTTAAAGACAAACCTCATAATTTTACACATTTTAGCAAAATTTCAAATTGCTGGTAATCTAGCAATGGCATTCCTTACTTCATTTTAAAGTAGTAAACCTCTCCCTCATTCTGCTTATAAATTTCCTGTGCCTCATAGATTTACGATAGAGCATCTTTATTACTGTTTAAGTCAGAAGCATGAGCAAAGCATATTTTTGTGAAATCTCAGTTTCTTCTGAAAAGATTCCTGGAAGTTTTGACATTCATCATTTTAGGAGTGGCCAAGGTGGGGAAGAAAATTCTGACTTGACACAGCATAGAACATGTCTGAAGGTCAATTTATTTTTGTCCTGGTAGGAGCCTGTAGGAACCATGCAAATTCAGTGATGCTGGCATATTTTCCTGAAGACGGATGGCCTGACAAATCCTGGAAATTTTAGGTTCATATTTAATTGGAGCAGTGACAATGAAAGGCAAGTTCTTTTTTTTTAACCCTTCATGTCTTCAGCCCCCACAAACCATGCACTTGAAAAAAACAAAGTTGACTCCACATGCAAAACTCTAAGGTGTAGTTTCCACTGATGTAGATGAATCTGGCAGAAGGAGAGATAGGGGAGAGGCGTCGCATAATTTTTCCACTGGACATTACTTTTAACTATTAAAACAGCAAAATCCAAACATTAGGTAACATCTGCTGATTAGTGACTCAGAAGCGAGTCCCAACGACAGATATAAAGGTGATTAGTGAGATCCTTTCCTTTATTTTCCAAAGGGTCCCAGAAGCCTACCAGCATTGCTGGTCTCTGACGCACATGGAAATTTGCTACTCAGAATCCTATGGGGAAGAAAATGCACTTTATTACTAAAACTATTCAGAACGATCCATCTTTTTTGAAGGCCAAAACTGAGAGAAGCTATTTAAAGTGAATTTAATGTGACTTCCACTGTAGAGGATGGGAAGCCAAAAGGAGAAGTTAAAAAAAAAAGAAATCAATGCATGCCAGGAGTCAGAGAACCACCCACTCATCCAGGCAAGCCAGAGAAGAGTGCAGGAGACACAGCTGCCAGATAAAATACATTACAAACCGAACAAGATCCAAAATATTGATGATCACAACCATCAGCAGAAACAGGAGAACCAAGAGAATTTAACTACATCTGCAGAGTCTAAACCTGAATTTACAAATGAGGGCTGACTGTCCAGGTAAAACAAGCATCATCACCAGGTATCCAAGCAAAATAGAGGCTTTATTCCTATATTTTTATTCACACCAAGTCATTCATGCTATACAAATCATCCCACTGAATTCAGCAAGGCTACATGAGTATCCTATTCAAAACCATTTGAGGCACTAGATTTGGGTCCTAAGTGTAGTAGTTCCCTTTCAGTCTCTTAGAACACAGAGCTGGAAAGAAGGTGGATGACACAGACAAGGGGTAAGGGTGGGCATCCAGTTAAGAGCTCATGACCAGTCCAAAAACAAAGCCCTACCCACAGGTTCCTGTGGGAAGGACTATCTCCTGATTCCCTCTCACCTGTGGAACAGTTTCAGATGCACCACTGGACGCACACTGGGCAGGATGCCTCCCTTCCCACCACATGACTCTCCTGGTGATCTAGCAGAGCTGTGATGCTGCCATACAAAGGGGAAAGCCCAGACCTGAAATTGCATCTCCGAGTTCTTGGCTGACCAACAGCTTTGGAAGGGGATCTTGATCCAGCACAGCTGCAGAAAACTGTAATAGCTGCAGACCCACCAGACAGAGGGTTTACCAAGGACAGCCATCATCAGAAAACCTGTTGGGGCTCCAGATCTCCTGGGTAGCATACAGAAAACTGCCTGTACACTAAGGTATAGAATCACAGAATCATGAAGGTCGGAAGATACCTTCAAGATCATCTTGTCTAACCATCAACCCAGCACCACCATAATCGCCCCTAAACCATCTCCCCAAGTGCCACATCCAGGCACCGCTTAACACTTCCAGAGATGGAATCCCTGATCAAATTATTCCAATTCCTGACCACTCTTTCAGTGAAAATTTTTTTCTAAATTTTTTTTTCTAATCTGCTTCCCTATAGAGCAGATATGAAGATAAGAGGCCGTCATAACTCTTGCCCTATGCACATCACCAGATCAGCAAGGCTACTTCTTCCACACTGGACCTCATCCAGTTTTACACAAGCCTTTCGACACTGTCATCAAGGGTGCTGCTTTGGAAAAACATGTATTGTCAAAAACTCCCTTCAATTACACTGATAAGAGCACTCTCCTGTCTGAAGTCAGCTTCAAACTGACTGGTATGAGATAAAAATGCTGTAGGAGGGCTATTTGCTCATCCTTCAAGGCAGGTAGACCAACATTCTAGTACTTTGCTGTATGAGGGTCTAAAACTTAACTGAGGTAGTGAACATTGTTGTATCATTATCAGAGGGAGTTTGATTCATTAAGACTGAAGGATGGTTCCAGTAAGGATTCCTCTTGAAGCTTACAGAAAAGGTCACCTCTCCTCTCTTAATTAAAACACCGTGTGTAATTAGTTACTGTACAACACATAGCTATATAAACTATTAGTCTTCAAACCATGTTTTAGTCTTCATTTTAGCTTTCTTCTCTCCAAACCCTCAGAGCAATGTTTGTGGCTACAGACCCATTTGCAGGTACAAGGTTTGGTTGCTGTTACCTTTTCAGTTCAGCATTTCCGATGTGACTCCCAGAGGTGATGGGAGTGCTCTCCTCACCTAACTTGGGGTCTTCCAACTCCGGCATCAGGAGGTAGAGAAGTGAGTTTGCATCTGCACTGAAGGCAGCTCAGGGGTTAAGAGCAATAATATTTCACCCATACTTGAAGAGCAGAACGAGGGCAATTGGAACACTTTACAGCTGGGTACTTCATGGGTTTGGCATAGATATTCAGAAAAATTAACAGAATAAACTTTGGACCTTGGTGCCTCTTATGCTTCAATATGGTACAGTATTGTCTATGTTTTTTTCCTGGAAAACTTTTACAGGCATTGGAAAATGGTGGTTGGTAATGTTGGGCTCCCAAAGGGTTGTCAGAGACCTTTCTTCTAGTCCTCTTAACCTAATTTTTGCATTACACGCCACTTCAACCCTGACACAGAGCAGGAATGTATGATCAAGGTTACTTTGCCATAGTGCAAACACTGTAGTTTGTCACAAACATAAAATAAGGTGACCCCTGAGATAGTAGGGCTGCAATTCAAAGACTCTCTTGTTCGTCCTATTTAATGAAGAATAAAACGTATTAGTCTGTAACAGAGAGAATTTTTGGTAACCTTCCTGCAGGAGATACCCAGAGTGAATGTCCTTTAGCAGTTCAGTGAAAAACGCTTATAAACATGTTTTCTTTAAGCCTATGTACACAATAGGAAAACCATATCATAGAAGTGGATTATTCAGAAAAATGTTTTTCTGAAAACTTGATAAAAAGGTTTTGGTCCCATGGCAGAAAGCTTAGTTACAGAAGAAGAGGAAAAGAGGCTGCTCACCACTTACAGCCCCTTATCTCACTGATGTTATCAAGGTTTCAGTTCAGCCTTACCAACACTGAAAGCAGGAAGGAAGAACTTCATAGGCACAATTACACCCTGCAACTTTCCACTCTTGAGCCTGAAAGGGAAGTCCCAAACAGTTTAGTTCAACACTGGTAAAAATATTATTGCCGTTAGCAATATGGACAACTTTCCAGCTAGAAAGGAATTCCAGTTGGCAAGGACCTGCACCATGCAGCACACACAGATGCTCCTACAAAGGAGGCAGAATATTTCCCCTCACCTTTGCTCTCTTGCAGTGGTGCCTGGTTTTCCCAGGGAGCCCAGCACTCAGCTCCTCTGCAATCCTGACTCCAAACTCTGCCTGCCCTGGCCCTTGGAGCCTGCTTTGAATGGGCGATGAGCCATTCCCATAGCTGACTGCAATCTTCATTGAATAAACGAGGCAGATACCCTTTTTAATGAATGAAACACATTCCCTTTTATTATAGCGGCTCAGACAAAAAAAAAAATGGGGGCGGAGAGAGTTCTAATAATTCAGGTATGATTAAAAAGAGGATATTTACTGGCTTGTAGGCCTTGGGGAGAAAAAAACAACACGGCAGCATAGTTTCTATATACGTCCCTAGGGAAAAGTTCAAGAAATAAGAAAATGCATATAACCATTGTTCGTGTGCATTATGCAAGCTTTAAAAAAAATAGATAGGGCTGAGTTTCAGAGTATCAGGAAAAGTATTTGGGCTGCATTTAAGTGAGAAGGATTAGCTTGCATGATGTTGATTTATAAATGGCAACAACCAATCCCTTATATTCTCTCCTGCAGCCATCTCTCCTGCACAGTAATTCCCAATGTTCCCTTTTGAAAGCCCTTGATACTCAGTTAGCCCCGAGGTATAATGTTTGATAATATAACTACTGCTTCTGTCACTGCGTTTTGTACAAACGCATTATATGTGGCCCAGAATGGTAAAGATTTATGTATGGGTATGGAAAATAAAAATCAGCATTGATTAAAAGCCCCAGATAGACCATCCAATCCCGCCCAGAGAACATCAGTTATTTTGCATTTTGACGTGGCGATTGATAACTCATAAATGCAAGCAGGAATGACAAATGCGGATGGAAACTGGCTTTGACAAAAACGATAACAGTATCAGTCTCGAGGGGCGATGGAGGTATAAGCAGGAGCTGTTTAAAATATTTAATCATTTTATGAAGGCTGCAAGATGTTGTTTGACCCTGAAGGAGTGTGAATGTCACATGGATCAGAAATTGCCAAGTCTTTGAAGTGAAATAAAAAAAATGGTGTTATTATAGATCCTTCTTGACATCCT
This sequence comes from Pachycephala philippinensis, assembly GCA_013397055.1. Classification (NCBI taxonomy): domain Eukaryota; kingdom Metazoa; phylum Chordata; class Aves; order Passeriformes; genus Pachycephala; species Pachycephala philippinensis. The sequence goes on from VWZT01002866.1 coordinate 507,452, forward strand.
ATCATTTTTGTATAGGATTAAAAATATGTATACAAAGCTCTAGATAAAGGACTCCGGCAAAAGATGTCTTGGTTGAAGGGGAAAAAAAAAGTAAAGACATACTGTTGTGAATTTTTACTTCAAAATCCCAAAGCGTCTCTTTTATATTCTTCTGGAATGGCATGAATAGAACCAGCAGCCCCCTAGTAAAAAGACTCCTTTGGTTTTTAACTACAGGGTAAATTACGCTTTACTTTTGTTACCTTGGGTCTGACTTTTGGTCTTCAAAAGAAAATCTTTTTTTTTTCCCCCTTGTACTTAACTGAGCGACGGGTATTGTGTGTGAATGTATATAAGTATATCCATATGACCCCTAGCTGTAACACTACATTAAACATATTTATTTTATTATATACACGCACAAAGGTATGCAATGTGCAAGGTGTGGGGGTTTTTTATGGGAGAGGGAGGAACTGGCAACTCAACAGTGAATTGATACACTTAATTCTTATCTACATTTGTGTTTTCAAATTTTCCAGGTCTTCCAGAAGACCTGGAACCTTACCAGTCAAGAAAAAGTACCAAAGCCACAAGTAAATTCTGAGTGAATATTCCCATATGAATGAGGATTAGTTTATGTTTCACTGTGGTATATCAGCAGATGAAATATTACACTGTATATTTCCTCTTTATCTGGTGTATTTCTTCCCTCCCTCCCTCTTCCGTACCCTCACCTCTCCCTTAAGTAACTGGGCTTTGCTTTATTTTATTATTTGAATTTTGTTTAGTCAGGGCCATGTGGATGTTTAGAAGGGCATTTATTTCAAGGGGGAGATTTCTGAAAACCATGGTTTTTTTAGGGTCTGGATTTGTCTTGTCCTTGAAATATGCTCTTTCTTTTCTTTCCAGTTTGGCCTGTTCCATATATTTCTTCAGGGCAATTAATCATTTAGACTCGACATATAATTTGTTTATTCAGTAGTTATATATATGCAACCTTTCTTTTCTTCCCTCCCATTAAAGATTTTGCTTTCCTATCACAGACGTTTTCATCAAACCTCTGTTTTATGCTTTTACCTAATATTCACTGCTAGAAGCATGCAAAGATCTTGCTTGCTTTGTATTAAGTTCCCCTCACCCTGCCCAAACCACTAGGAAATTACAGATATTCAACTTCACAACAGACCCCTCACGGTACAGTGCGGTCACAGCTCTTTGTGTATCCTGCACGAGCTGATCCTTTTATTTGCTTAGGATAGCACAGATGCTTTGTTCCTTGCCGTAGAAGGGATTCTGCCTATTCTCATTTACATGTCCCATTGATTTCAGCTAAGTACATACAGTACATGGTATTGCAGCAAAGACCATTGGAAATATCTCTGTTATTGCAGCATGCTGCACACTCTGCAGCAAATCTGCACCACAATAAAGCTCTTCCTGCAGCATCCAGAGATCCTCAAATAGCAGCAGGAGGGAAATGCCTGATGGTGTCCTGAGTGATACGTTACATTTGACTGTCACTTCTGGTCTGCCTGCTGGAGCTGTTCCATCCTGGTTATTTATTAAAGAAATTTCAGAGTTGTTTGGTTTTTTTTCTCCCTCCCATTCTTATGAATTCCAGACCTTTTCCTGCTCCGTTCACAAATGAGCTCCCCTCTGAAGTCTGAATGACAAGCCGAACTTCGTGATCTTAACATAGATCCTTACAACACACAGCGTTTTGAATACTTCCACAGGAATATTTCATGCTGATGGACAATGCCAGAAAGGACATATGCTTTTGTGGCTATTTTACTAGCACATCTTCCCTCAGTATGTCCCAGTCACGTCCAGGACTGTTGATTTTAATTTGCCATGTCTCCTGGAAACAACAGGAGAGCATTCCTTTCAAAAGGGACCGAATTTGTCCCACAACATTTGCCTCTATTTTATGCTAATAAAATTCCTCCCTGCCTTTTTTTTTCTTTTTTCCCTGTCACTGCAAGAGGGTCTGTCTCTCTAATGACACAGGTGGATGTGGTACTTGCCAAGGGGAGCAAAGTATTAGAAGCAGAAAAATATCTACTGACATTTCACCATGTGAGTGGCTTTGGGATGGCACAGGGAACACTCTCTCTGGCAGCAAAATCCCCAGGCCAGGTCCTTGCTGTAGACAGGGTATTTTCTGTTCGGGCCAGTACACAGCAGGGCTGTGACTGACACCTCAATGTCACCTCCAGCTTTGAGCCCATTCACAGTTGAAAGTGTCAGCAACAGTGGGTCAGCTTCCCTCTCGGAGGAGAGAGCAAAGCCCAGCTTGTCCAACCTGCAAATTTAGAAAAATTCAGCTCTTCTAAATTATTCATAGCCCCTATTCCTGTTTAGACATATACTTTTTAAATACAAGTACAAATGAAAGCCAACAAAGGAGAGATATTTTGTATAGCCATAGTCTCCAACTTAGATATCTAACTGCTTTTAATTGGAACCATAAGTCATTCAACCATCGAAATAAATGCTGGTCAGAAAGTAGCAGCAAGTTTTATAAGCTGGGTCCATTAAATGGACCTTGCACGCATTTAACAATCTCCGCACCCACCTCAAATGAGAAGTTTTTGTGCCTACAATATGAAAGCTAATTCTGCCATTGACCTTTCTACAGTCATCCCACCTCGCTGCCTGCCTTCTCCCAGAGCCTGTCATTCTCCATTTTCACACCAGAATGGGATAGAATTTTGTCTTGCCAGTTTTATTTGCCTGAAAATGCAAATATAGGTAAACCATGACACTCGTGAATTTATGATGAATTTGTGGATGAATGTGTGTTCCTCATCAATTTTGCTGTTTTTTTAAATAAAGGGATAATTTGTTAAAATTTTACCTTGGTATTCTTGAATTTTAACAGCTAAGGAATGACAAATTTTCCTTGAAGGTACCTTTTATTTCAGAGTAGAGCAAATCTTAAACAGAGAATAATTAAAGATAGTGAAATATTTTGTTTCGGACAGTGCAAGATTTTCATGTCAGCAGAGAACTAAAAACCAAAAGAATTTAGGGTAGACCAAGGTGACCTGCTTTTGTAACACTTTCGTAACCAGTTAGCAACCTGTAGTGGTCATTTTCCTTACAGTTCTTCTCCCCACATCTCTAACTTCTTTTCCCCCAGGGGATTTCTTTCATGCAACCCTTTAAATCTGCTTGTTTGCTCCTTGTCCTATTTGTCCCTCAACTCATCCCATAGCATGCTTTGTTTGGAAACCTCTTCAGTATAAATCCAATCCACAGAAAACACTCCCATTTTGGGAGACTGGAGGAATGCCCTGGTAGCTTGGTGCAATGGTTGGATCATATGTATTTTTATTAAAAAATTAGCTTCTTGTGCCAGATAATCTGCCACCTTCTGTGCTCTGTGTAGATCTGCTGAGGCTGCATCATATAAACCAAACAGAGTTTGGTCAGCGCATTTAATTCACACTTGTTTCTTTGACTATCATTTGTTTATCAGGAAAAGACTGGTCTAGACCTTAATCAAAATGAGGAAAATGAAAATCCTACTAATTAGGGAGATCTCAGCACTTGCTAGATCTTTTCAAAGATGAAGAGGTTAATCATTTGCAGTCAGACAGTAAGAAATGAACCTCTTGTCTCTTCCTTCATCCTCTATGCAGTTCCTCCATTTCAACATCCTTGTTACTAAATCTGAGACAATGTGTAATTATACAGAAGGAAATCTCTCTGGGGTATAGCTGAAGTTGCTTAAATTGTGCTGATTTACAAAGATGAAGGATTTTTATTTTTTTCCCCCAACTAGAAAAAAAAATTACCTTTTTTTCATAATGGCAAACAACCTCCTGCAAAGTCAACTCCTTTTCTGAAAGTCATTGCTAGTTTTATAATTTCTGAGTCATTAGATAACAGATAGAACTCCACACTTAGTGGTTTCAAATGTTTATGGTCTGCAATTCATTCTTAATGAGCTCTCTCCATGTCTTTATTCTTCTTCACACCCTCCTGCTGGGAAATGTCTTACTCTGCCTTGGCTTTTGTTAATGATTCCACAATCATTTCAGAGCCATTTCTTCTGCCTTATGTAATTCTGACACTGCATAAGAGCCTGGCTCTGCAGCCTCACAGTTGGAAATGTAACCTTTAATGTATTAATTTCTCTTGCTCAAAACAATTTAACCTCTGTCTTGGTTTTGTGATTGCTAAGTGTTCCAATTAAATGCCTCTTTCATTTTTTGTCCTGGAGGGCTTGATCTTACCAGTATTATGTTTAACATACCCTACCTAGCAAATGATGAGCACTCCAGGGTCCCCTCAAGTGTTCTTTATCAATCCATTATCTATCTCATGAGTGTCTGTCACATTTTCAAAACAACAACAACAGAAGAGATTAATTAAACTACTTTTAAACACTAAATAACAAAAACCAGTACAAGTGGAAACAAATAATTACATAGCAGGAGAAGGAGTAATCCAGGAGGAATAAATGCACTCCCCCCCCAGCCCCCTGATCAATAGTAACCCGTGAATGCTATTTAAATGCTGAATCTTCCACATCAGGATGCAGCCGAGATCAGGAGTTGTAAGAATGTGAAAATTAATCACAGTAACAAAAAGTCTCTGTGTGCTTGTCTTTTTTTATTTCACCACCTGGCACTGAACAAAAAAACATGCCCAGCAAGTTCTGAGAGGTTTTCAACCAGCATACAGCAAGAAAACATCTTTTTGAACAGAAAGAGGGAATAGGTACAGGGGGGAAAGTGGAAGGATTGGAACAATATCCTCAGTTAGGTCACTACCCCTAGCACTATTGTTAGTAAATGGTATCATAATGAGTTGACTGTCAGCTGCTTCAGTGGGGAAATTCCACGTTTTCTGTTTCCTCCTAATTTCTTTTTGCCTTATTTTGACCATCAGCTTTATCACATCAGCTATTAAGGCTTTTGTGTAAAGTAACTGAAAGAATGACAGAACAAGACTTCAGCTGAGCCTGTTTATTTATCCCTGTTTATTCCCAGCTCTTATCAAAGTGCTGCCTACATGTATCTGGACTCAAAATGCTGTGCAAGCGACCCGGGAGCAGAGGTAACAGGAGCTGCAGGCTGGCTTGTGTCACAGGTGCTGGGGGCCATGCTCGGGCTGCCCACTGATGGTGGGTAACTGGTGCCATCACAGCTGCTTGCCCAAATTCAGGGCAGCAGCAAGCACTTGAGGTGACCTGCCACTGCCCAGGTCCCTCCACGGGCAGGCAAATGAGGGAACGGCAAGACTTCAGCCAGGCATCTGACGCAGAGGGGAAATGGCTCATGGTCACCAGCGCTGTTTGCTGATGCTTGCAGCTGTAATTCCAAGTACTTCCCAGACAAATGAAATTGTTATTGGTGTGCATGCTTCACAGGCGTTATCTGAAAGCAGGAAAGGATACAAGTCATAAGGAATTATTTCAAGGCTAATGCCACTCGCTCAGTCATGATTTCTTTTCCAGCCATCCATCCCCAGGGGCAGTTCAATGGCAGCCCAGGGAGAACCACACCACAAGTGCAGCCTGTCCTCCTTGCTCTTTCATAAGCACTTTCTGAAGTCCAGACACAGGAGAAATATCTTTGTCATGTTTCTGACATTAGAGCCAAAAGTGTCCCTCTCTCTCTGTACCCACCCTCCCACACAAGCAGCTGGTCTGAGCTGAGAGTGGTTGTTGGTTTCTAATCCCACCTCTCACTTGCAAACTTCAAAAGCTTTAACTCTGCACTTTTCACAGTGGGGTGTTGGTCTGAGAGCTCGATAGACCTTCAGAAGGAGCACGGGAATGTCAGGCAAGGCCTTGCACTTTACTGAATGTGCATCCACCTCTTCATCCCTGTCTCTCTTCTGCAACCTTCTAGCTGTGCTCGCGGCGCTGCTTTCCCTGCTAGGAAAGCTGGTAATTTTTCCTTTAGCTTTTGTTTTCAGCTTTCTGCTCTCTTAGTGGGACTTGTCAAGATCAAGCTCATCTCTGAAGGGTCAAATCTCATTCTGCAAAACACTGCAGCTTCCAAAATCGTTAAAGGAGTGCCTCAAGTATTTACCACTGGCATGAGGTTCAGTACGATTTGTCCTGAATTCCCTTAGTTTTTGGGGTGCTTCCACCAAGATGATACTGCAATAAGCTTTCCACAGTGCTTCTAAGTTTCTCTGAGTGCTCCTTGGGCAAGTGTCTGACTGCCCATGGCTCTACCATTGCGTGGTAGCTGTGCTTTCAGACACAGACACACAAAGGGCATCATTTAGGTGCCCAGACAAAAGTAGCTCCTGCAGTTAGAGATTTCTGGAGTAGCCAGATGGTAACTGGGAGATGTGACAAGGGATCTGTGGGAGACACAGCCACCAGCAAACCTGGCAGTTGAGGGACCAGAAGGATGTCCAGGGTGTCTCAGATGGTCCTAGATACCTTGATTTGGGCAAATGAGCTCTGCCTAAAGTATCTGAAGCTCCTGAAGAGAATGATGAAACTTTTCATGTGTGGGGTAGCCATTATCTGCAGTGCCACAGTCTGGCAGGAGCAAAGGAAGGCACCACGGCGAGCTGACAGGATGGCATTGCTCCCTAGAAGTCAATATTTACAGGAGATTGCCAGATGGGTGTGCAGATCTTCCTCATCCCCAGACTAATCAAGAGTCAAAGGAAGCAGGTCAATGTTTGCAATGTTCAGCTCTCCTCTATTGTTTTATGTCCACATTTCCACACAGTGAGGAGACATTTTCAGTAGTAATGAGATCTCAGCATCCTTTTCAATTACATCGTGGCCACGGAAAGCTGTTGAATAAATGCATTTTTATTTTCAGACTTGCAGTTTTTACCTGTATTTATCACAACAGCTCCTGCAATCACAGCCATGAGGTTTGGTTTTAGCAATTATCTGCTACAACAGCGTCTCACTTACTTGCCTCTTGCTTAAAAAGCAAAACCCTGTCTGCTCACAGACCATAGCACTTCAGGAAGAGATTGGTAATTTGTAGACTGACGTTTTACATTCGTGGATGATACACATTGGCAAGCTCAACCCATGGTGTGCAACCTTTGGTAAAACTGAAATTAGAAATGTTGCTCCCCTTCAAAAAGAACATGTGGTATACTGACAAAAACATATTTAAGTGTGTATTGGAAATATTCTGTGAACGAGTGTGATCTCTAGGAGACTTTTGAGATGGGATTCTTCAGATCACATGCCCTTCACTGTGGAGCTTCTTGCTAAGTCCTGTATCCCTACATGCTTTGGCACAACAGGACCTCGCTCCTAACTGGAATCTGTGAGCACAAGATAAAAGAAAAATTAACCAAAAAGAAAAAAAAACCCACACAGATGATTCAAGCAAAAGTCACACATTAAAAATTACACTGAAACAATTATTTGCCAGTGGTTTGGAAATCAATGCTTGTATAAAACATATTGATAACAATAATTTAAACTCTTTATTACTATCATTTGAACCATTATCTTTTTTCTGCCTGTAACATTGTATACTATGAGAAGTAAATTAAGTGAACTCTTGAGGCATCCTCTAACTTTGGATAGGTTTTATGATTCTGTGAGAATATACCAGCTATATTTCATTTCTCTTGAGGATTCTACTCTTGAGAAAATGGTTAAAAATTTTCCAACATAATTGGGCTTTCACTGGAAAATTAGGAGTTCATTTAAATAATTTATTTCACATAAAGTGTCTTTTTATGTAGAAATTTTCAACTTTACATTGTAAAGGCAAGAACTTCAAACCCGAGAACTTCAATTTCCAACACAAACTAAAATAATTTAGTTTAACAATAGAACATCTTTGAAAAAAGCCTGTCCATTTTCAGTTTTAAATGAAAGAAAAACAAATTGTATATGGGCAAAATGCTATTTTCTAATAGTTCTAGAGCTGACCTCTCCATTGAAGTTAATGGCCCAGATCATAAGGTATTTATTCAGTATTCTCTTGGGAATTTCTCCAGTTTTACACATGCAAATGCCAAATATCCCAATATTAAGTGTATGAGCCTCTGAACATTGCTTTCTGGAAACAGTAGTTGCTCAGCATTTATCAGTCTGTGTAACAAACTTCTTCACCCATGGCTGACTATCATCAGATGATGAATGCTCATGCAGTTTTTCTCAAGCTGTGGGATGGAATAATACTGCAAGGCACATTTTTTTTCCATGAAATAGTCTTCTCACAGAACTGTGCTAAAGCTGAGCTACTCATTCTATATACAGGAGAACTGCACAGGCGATATTTCTCCTTTTGCTGATCCAGCAAGAAAGACAAGCAAAATGGCTCTCCTGGGTTAGAATCTGTCCAAAAGCAGCAGGGAATGTCAGGATAGGTCTCCTGTGCTTTGAGAAAGGAAGTTTCTGCTGGAGCTTGTACACTGCAGCCAAAGTTAATTAAGAGTCCAAAATCAACTTAGAAAATTAATAGCATGATTTTTTTTAAAGCTTAGCTCTGCAGAAAAAAATCTCTGATATATCCGCAAGATTTTGTACAAACACATATACACAAATGCAAGACAAGATATTATAACTTCAATAAAACTTCAACTGCCCAGCAGTTACCAAGATCGTGTTGGGTACCTTTCACAATGGATCAACATGCTCAGCTAGCACCAACAACAAGGACCTGCAGCACAGAAACCCATAAATGCGCACGCAAATGCAACACAAAAGAGAATTCTGTGGAAATTCAGACACTTTTCTCTGCCAGCTGTTTGTTCTTAGATTGTCTTTTCAAATGCTCACGTGCCAAAAATGAAAGCAACTGCCCAGCTACTGAAGGGCATTGGCAGAAGGGTGCTCTATAGAAGAGGTGAGAACTCTGCGATTTTCACCTATGGATTTATTACTGTCAATAGTCTCATAAAGCCAACCTCTACTCACACAGTAATAGGCTGTGTGAGTGGAACCTCACCGTCATTTGCCACACTGCTGCTCACTCCAGACAGCAGTCGGAGTCTCCAGCAAGGGATGCTGAGTGCCTGCTGGGACGCACATGGACTTAGAAGCCCCCCAAGCAGATCACCATCCCCACTTCTTCCCAATTTCTCTCCAACAACAACTTTCCAAAAGAGCAACCAGCTCACTCACCCTAACAGAAAAACAACACTACTAAAATGAAAAAAAAAAAAAGCCCAAACATTATAGCCTGACTGCTTCACTCAAAAAATAAAAGATCAAACTCTATGGGTCTCATGTGTAGCTCTTTCTCAACCAGCTGACCCCACCACCTCTCTCACTGTGTGACCACATGATAGGGTTTTTCTGGTACAGTGCTGTGTTGAAGGCTTTGTGCTCCTCTGGGCAATGTAATAATAGTAATAATAATGGTGTTTTCTTGCAGGAAGCCGATTGTACAACGCATGCCATTGGGTTCAACATTTCCTCTCCTCCCAGCACTTAACAGGGAGTATTTAAGATTATATCAGAAAGTTGCTAAAGAAAGTTTGAAATAAGTAGATGTTGTAATCTGGCAACCAATTTCAGTCTTTTTGTGCAGTGATAGATTTAATAATTTATAAATCAGTGGCATGAACAAAGCAAGAACCAAAACAGAACTACCCATTTCAAAAGTGTAAAGACAGTTAACCTTTAAACAGATGGATAATTCCAGACAGCACTGTAAAATTAATAGAGCCTAAACTGTAGGTCTCAAAGCTGCAGAATACATCTTGGGAGACCATGTTTTTGAGATCATCATAAATCAATTTTTTTCTTATCGGTCCCTTATGCATAAATCGACTACAAGGCCTGCTAGGTTATGAATATGTATGTCATGACATGACAACTGATCCAGTGCTCCAGTATCAAAAGTCCTGTGATCTTATTGCTTATACTGAACCATCAGCTTCTTCACATCATACAGAAACAGTCACAACAACAATATGAAGGCTGGACTGGGAAAAGGTAAGAAGAAGAGATTTTCTGCAGGGAAAATTTTAGTGAATGAAAGCACAGAATCTCTTAAGGAATCCCATTTCCATCTTTGCATTATTTGCAATTCTTTTCCTCATTAAATCATGTCTTTTCCGAGACATTTTACTTTCCCCATCTAAAATCTTCCAGCTTTGGCAAGGAGCAGAACGCAAACTGTGAACTACAAGGAACCTGATGGCTTTTCCTGTCTTCAGGAACGTCTATGCCCTTCCATACGAAAGAACAAACCCGACCACGCTCCAGGATAGTGTAAACACACACCCCAAAAAAACACTTACACTTACCAGGAACAAGAATTACTAGAAAACATATTGTTTTGCATTGCCTTAAAAAGCACTATTGAAAACATATTTCATAAAAGTATTCATTTATAAGTACAGGATATGATCAAAAACCAAAAAGAATGAGGGTTGGGATGGAAGTGAAGCTCAAAGAGTGATGTTACATAGCTGCCAGGCTCAGATATGCCAGTCCCTGGGAGACACTTTCATTAGCAATAGGCAAGATGCTGGCTGTGGAATAAACATGAAACTTGATCTGATGATCTCTTGCCTTGATACACATAGACCGCTGCTAATTATGAAGCTGCCTGACAAGCAAATAGTGCTCCATATTTATAACAACAGACAAAATCAGCCAATTTGTCATTTTAATGCCTGATATAACTTTGAGTTTTCCATAAAAGCGGCAAGGAAATGAGGACCAGAGTTTACAGTTAAAAAAATAAAGGGGAACATATTTCTCCGGATTCCCAGAGGTCTTTGTGTTTTTCCCTCATCCCACAATACTTCTTCACTCTGGTCTCTGCAGGGATTACTTTTTACTCCTTCAATCACACAGAGATGGAGGTTCTCACCCACAGTAACAGCAAGGCAGGGCAACACAGAGAAACCAGCCTGCTGTCAAACCAGTATAAAGTGACAGTGAACTGGTATCATCTGGAATTATGTCCTCACTTTCATTTGCTCCCATCCTGGGTAGGCAATGGGACTTTATGCGAACAAAGGCAAGTAAAAGGACATGGAACTGGGAGACATGTCCTCACCTGAATATTAAACAAATGAGTATCAGCCAAAAACAGGGGGGGGGGGGGGTTCAGTCCTCCTTGATTTCACAGAAACACAAGCAGCATGCACAGAAGCAGTGCAATACTAGAGGTGACTTGCTCACTTTGCACACAAAAAACTTATTTGAACAGACACATGCTGAATAGAATATACAACATAAAGCTTCTAAGCTATATGTGACCCACTTTTGCAGACATCTACTGCCTCTGAGTGCTCAGTATCACATTAACATAAATGCCATTAAGTTTTGGCCCTGTATCATCTTTATTTTTTATAGATACATAATTATTGAGAAGAGGCTGTTAACTTTTTATAGACTTTAAATATAGTCTATCAGTTCTCTCTATCTCACTTTGTTTAAGGATTCACCCAGCAGAACAATTGTGTTGCTGCCACATTGCTCTACTTTACAAAAAAATATGCTTCTGCTCCATGGAGTGAGGAGAGATCCACTGTACCCTCTCAGGTGCACAGGTAAAGGGTACGCACAGCAACTGATACTGACTCAACGCAGACATGGGCACAGCCAACCCTTTAATTTAAGAAAGCTTGGCGCCTACTTTTAATGCATGTTATAACCTCAGTAGTTCTGCAACATCATAAAAATAATAAAGAGCAATGTCCCATGTCTAGAAACAGAAATTATTTCTATTGGAATTTATGCATTTGGTGCAATTAATTCCCATTTTTTAGCCTTTTTTAACCAGGAAACAGTCACTCAGTTCCAGCAGGAGAAGATATTTCAAAAGCTTTTTTTTCTAGTTTTTTAAAAAATTGAATTTACTGTTCCTTCTGGTGATGGGACAGAGCAGAACTTTGCAGAGTGTTGAAGCACATTTTAATTCCACCATTTTACCTGGACTGCCGAAAAGAGACACTCAGCATAATATTTCACATGTCCAAAAGATGAAGCAAGGTCTCAACTACTACGTGTTTGATTTTTTTTTTCTTTTTCCCACTAAATAGGGAAGAATTGCATTTAGTATATATTGTGCACAGAGAAGCTTACCTGAGATTTCCCTCTTGATATGGCCAGAAAATTCTTCTTAGGGGAAAACATACATGTCAGATGCTTAAAAAATAACTAAGTATTTTAGATGCTACTTCAAAAAAATGTGGTATTTGACTTGCCACCACCTCCCCAAAACTATTATTTTTCCTGCTGGGTTTACTAGCTGAAATACCTCAGTGTTTTCACTGAGCATTACCATGTTTACAATAAAAAGCAAGCCCTACGGGAGTCTCATCTGATTTCATTGCACTGTTTATAAATTAACAAGAAATGGAGACTGTTCTGAATGGCAGAGACACAGAGAAGATACATACACACTGGGAATTCTGTAATGGCGAAAACAAACTCATCTCTGATGATAAACAAATCCCTGACCAGAGCTGGCTGGTTCAGCCAAGGCCTCTGTATCCAAGACATGATGAGGGGTCACGGTGTGGTGTTTAAAACCTCAGGGCTACCACAGAAAATGAGTGAGGTTAAATCCTGCTGATGAAATCCCAATTCATTGATTGCACGTTTTATTGCTGTCTCTGGAGGTGACTGGAAGCAGTCGTGAGCTGTAACTGGGAAGTATGGCATACTCACTGGTTTTGTGGTGCTGTGTTGTAACTGCTTAATCAATGCTGTGATGGCCATACAGCAGAATTGACCCCAGAGATCAGAAATGCCACTGCTCAGCCAGTGCACTGCTCCCCGTGAAACACAGAGGCCACGGAGAGCAAGGAGCCACAGGGCGTGAGAACTCATCCAGGTTTTCTAACTTTTGAGCACCTGCTGAGGAACTCCACTGGGCAGCACCACCACCACAGCATTTTGTTAACCTGTGCTTTCCACCCAACCATCCTCTAAATACATCTCTTTTTGAGGCAACAGTTAAGGAGGCAGCTGGCTATGCCTGGTGTCCTCAAATACCAAGGACTTTCATATTTTGTTACTTCAGACCCTGACAAAGTGGCCCTGTGCCCTCAGTTTGTGAGGGTTTTGTAACTGGAAAAACTCACTCAAAATTTTGTGGTATTTCCATCTATCCCAAAACACAAGTTAACTCCCTTCTTAAGCATATTTACCTGAGCAACAGCTACAGCTCCTCACAGAGACATCATAAGAGATAAAATAGATAAATGTGTTCTTCACTTAAGCATGTGCTGAAGTAGTCTCCTGAATTGGGGTATGAATTGTGAAAAACCATAATTGTATAAGACCTAGTTGCAAGTCTTCCCACAGTGATAAGGGTTGGACTATTACTTTCATTAATAGACGTGGATTTCAACTGACTTTAATCCTCCAGCATGTTGAAGAATTAGAAGTTTAATGTAAATGTTTGGTGTGAAACAGAATTGAGGAATTTGTGGTGAATTATTTATTCAGCTAATTTAGCCTCTTTTTCCGTTAATGAATTCTTTGCTTTTTTTATAAGTGCATTTGTTATTCCAACTTGTTTGACAAAAGATTTGTGTGAATCTGTTTCAGCTTGTGGTTTGTGAACAAGCTACTGACAAGGACTTTCTGCCCCTCATAGCTGCTTGAGCTGATGAACTGGGCACCTGAGGCTCCTGGTGCTACTGGTGTCCCCAGACTGGTGACTAATGCTTTTCAGGTAGACATGTGGGAGCTTGTGCAGGGAGGAACAGGGCTGCATGGTAGGATGAAGATTTAGGGAGAGAGATGAAGCTGCCCTTACCTTGCTTTCTGGTCAGTCAAGTCCCATCTTACTTTCAGAACTGGTCAGAGTAGGCTACACCTTCACAAGTAAAACAATTTTTTCAAGCATCCTACCTCGGCCACAATGCTGTTGCTGCATTTCAACAAATTAAAGGATATGAGCAGAAAGATCCAGCTGCTCAAAAGCTACAAATATAAAGTAATTTAGAAGCCTTTGACAGAGGCAGAGAGGCAAGAATTTCTGATAAAGACACAGCTGCAAACAGCTTCGAGCCTTGCAATAACACAAGGAATGTGTATCAATTTCTGTCGCTGCAAACATCGACTGCTGAAACTTAATACCAACCTTGCCTTCGTGGTGATGAAGAGATGACATTTCCATTTTATTGATCTCCCAGAGATGCAGTGCAGGCGGTGTCAAAGGGAGCTGGGCACGGGGGCACCGCAGCCCATGTCCATGTACAAGTGTGTCCTGAGCCCACTCTGTGGGTTGGTCCCCAGGAAGCTGGGACAAGGCAAATTTCTTGGAGGGCTACACATGCAGCTAGGGAAGAAAAACAAGATTCCAGTGGAAAACCAGACTTAACTATAAGATGATTTGTGGCTCTCACCATATAGAAGACCTTTATATTCGAATAGAATCATAGAATGCTTCAGGTTGGAAGCTATCTTGGGTTGGAAGGTCGTCTAATCCAAATTGCCTGCCATGGGCAAGGACATCTTCAACTAGACCAGGTATCTCAGAGTCCTGTCCACACTGCCTTTGAATGTTTCCAGGATTTTTCTGGGCAATCTGTTCCTGTCCCTCACCATTCTCAGAGTCAAGAATTTCTACCTAATATCTAATCTACACCTGCCCTCTTCCAGCTTAAAGCCATTCCCTCTTGTCCTATTACTACATGTCTTTGGAAAAAGTCCCTTCCATCTTTCTTGTAGGTCCCCTTTAGGTACTGAGAGACTCTCCCCAGAGTCTTCTGTCCTCCAGGCTGAACAATCCAAACTCTCTCAGCCTTTCCTAACAGAAGACATACCTACACGTTTGTGTTTAACATTTATGGCACAGTATATCACGGTAACACACCTTAGGAAAAGTTGCAGCAGCTGAGCTCCTTTGGCCTTTATGAAATGACAAAACATGAACATATTGTTTTAAGAGGTACTAAGTGCAGATGATCTTAAATGTGGGGCAAAGTAAAATTATCATCACAGGGCACAACACTTGCTCTTCAAAGGACACATTCAGAGGCCTCAGTTATTCAGATATTCTGATTTTTAGCAGTAGGAAGTGCTGGGCTTGTCTTGGTGGTTAATTGCAATGTCCAGCAAGACATACTTTACAGCACTTTTTTAATTGCATCACAGTATTTGTCACATATATGGTATCAAAGTTGCTGGCACTGTTATTTTTATTTTCTTCCTACAAGTTGATGATGTGTGAATAAAAGTGCTTCAGTGCTTTTAACACTGTCCAAGTCATGAAACAGAACACAAAAATATTTTCAGCACATAAACTGAGGAAGGACCAGGAGCTGTTCATAAACATGTGCCTTTAATTTTGTTTCTGTCATACACTCCCCTTACACTTTGTAAGGTGATTTTATTCACAGAGTTAAACTGTTCAAAGGCACGCAATGAGATGTCTGGGGGGAGGGAGGTTGATGTGCATTTCTCATGTTTGATTCCTGCTTCAGGAGGGAGCTGCATTCCTCCTGTTGGAGTCCTCATTGAGCTCCTGTCAAGCCAAAGGTCCAAAAGCAAGGAAGAGAATAAGGATTGAAGCATATTCCATAGATAAAAGTTAATCACAGACTATTTTTTACTGGAAAATTTTGACTCTATCCAAAAAAGAAAAATTTTGGTTTCCTTCATAAAAAGAAAACGCTGTGAATTCTCATTTTATAGTGAAGAAAACATTTATTTTACGTCAAATGAAATATTTTACTTGGCCACAAATTAAATTTTTCAGATTTTTTTTCTATTTGCCTAAGAAAAGAAAAAGTTTCTTCAGACCAAGGAGAAAGACTTTTTTCCTCCAATATTGCAATGCAGCCAGCCAACTGAAAAGTCAGTTATGTGCATAGCTTTAGATAAAAGTAGCAACTTTTGGCTTTGCTGTGCTACAGAATGAAAAATGAGAGAGATTTCATTTTTCCTGCATGCAGGCAGAAAACAGCAATATGATTTTCCACTCCTTTAGCTGGGCCTTCTGACTCGGCAGAGAAATACTCTCACATAAGCTGTGGCAGAAACATCATCCCACAAGACACAGAAGTGACCTGCTTTCAGAGGGACCCATCAGAGCAGCAGATCATCTGCTGGAAGGAAAAGGAGGCACAGGACTTGGGGAGACAGTGACAGAAGCAGGCAAATGGAGACCAAGTGGATGGAGTGTCTGTAAGAAGAACAGCAGCAGGGGATGCGAGCCCAGCAGCAGCAAAGGCATTTGTCTGGGATGGCCAGTGTGTGACAAATCCCAGCATCAGCTCCTGTACTGGTTCCAGTGCCATCCTGTCACACACTCATCTTGCTGATGCCTCCCCCAGCTGGAGGGAGAGCAACCCAGGGGCTCTGGCTCTGCAAAGATGGGAATGCACCTGGAGTCCTTATCAGCACCACTCGCCTGGACACAGACCAGTAGCAATAGGAGAGAGGTTGTGATACCAAAGTGGGTACTGGCAGACCCATTCCCAGAGAAAACCTGATCCTCTGTGCAAGATCTGCTATGCCAGAGTCCTGCCTGCCTTCTAAATAGATGTATAAGTTGCATCTACTGCTATCATGCAACTTTTCTTGTGCTCGAAGGTGATTTGGATTCCTGAAATCCATCTGGGGGAGGCAAGCTGCTAATGAGCAAATGAGGTGTTAGGAATAAGGCTCCTGCTTGTCTGTGGAGACACCTGTTTGTCCAAGACACTGGATTCCATACTGCTCTCCAGTGGCTGACCTAGCACTGTGCCATGATGGAGTGGCATCCTTTTCAGTGGACATGTACTTTTGCCTGGGCAGAAACAAGTTGTGGACACTTGGGAGCCAATTGCCACCTCCTGCCAGCTGCTATGCGTGGCTGCTATAATTTCAGGTATATTGGCAGCAAAAATAATTGCGAGGTGCTGTCTGTTAACTTGTCAACATCAAATTTCCTAGCCATGGAAGTGACCTGAATGAACTTAGCCCTGGGCTGGCACAGCCTCCCTTGTGTGCATGGTGTGACAGAGACAGTTGCCATAACTTCTCCAGGGTGTCTGCTCTCCAGAGCAGTTTCCAGGCCACGCATTCTGCATCAGGCAAGAATCATGCCATGCTTTGTGTCATTCATCCTGATTCAGACACTCCAGTCCACAGGCAGGGAACCCGCTGGGTGCACAGCCACAGCCGTGCCCGGGACAGCCCTTTCCATGCAGTCTCCAGCACACACCTCCTCACTGCAGCAAGCTGCCCCCACCTCCTCTGATCACAAGCCATGGTGGAAATGCCCTCCCACGCTGGCACCACCCTGTACACTCTGCTTCCATGCAGCCAGGAGCAGCAGGAGCTCATCCCACTGTGCTTTGTGTGGGCAGGAGCAAGGAGGGGGCATGGCAGGCATGCCATCAGGTGGGCTTGCTGGCAGCAGGGACCTTTCCTGCACCCAGATCCAGAGAGGTCCCACACCTCACAGTAAAATACCCTCAGGGCACTCTGGCTCTTGCCACCTTGAGACCATCAAGGCTGCAGCCTCTATAAACCCAAGTGTCTGTAGTGGCTTGAGTGGGGACCAAGTGCAATTCAGCATCTGGGCCCGGGCTAATTCTGCAGGGAATATATTTTCTTTTAAAGGTCCTGACAGAAACCATAAACCGCTGCTCTACCTCACAGTATCTTCCCAGTGGCTGCAAGTGTTTTCCTCAACGTTCAAAGCTATCTCGGTTTTCCTTAACAGCTCTCTAGAAGCATGAAAAGAAGGACCTCCCTGTCTTGAAACCTGAGAGAAGACAAGACTCTTTCAGGCTCTGTTATGCTTCCTCGGAAATCCAAATCCCTGAAGAGGTGATTTCTAAACCAGTCAAGACTTAATTTCTGAATTATGTTGTGTAAGGTACTCAAAACATAAAAGTGTCTCTCTAATGTGCCACTACAATGAGTATGTAGAGTACAATATTTGCAATAATTTATCAGGAGGCTAGTTGAGCTGATAAAGCCTGAGACAACTTATGAAAATACCTAAAAAGGAAAATTTATATTTTTTTCCAGTCATGGATATAATAAGCATATTTTCCTAGGCACGGTCTGCAATTCCTGCCTCCCTATAAAATGAATGTGTTTCCCCAGTTAAATGTATAGCACCAGCTGAAGTGAATAGGGTGTGTGTTTGCTTTGTTTTTCTTATTAAATATAGATTTGTGGTCAATCAAGAGTTGTAAAAATATTACTGAGGTGGTTACAGCCAATAATATTTTCCTTTGATAATTTTATGGCCCTGTGGTCAAAACATGAGTGTCTGGAGTGTGAAAGGAAGCAGAATCTGATTCTGCATGCCATTACCAACTTGCTGGTAATTAAAAAACTGAAAAGTCAACAAAAAAGTGCGATGTATTCTCACTGTAGCTGTTGCTGCAGTAGTCACTGCCAGCCACAGAGATTTGCAGGCTAAACCTCTCCACTGGCACTGTTTTCCCTTCTCTTTCCCCCTCGTTCTCCCTTTATCCTTGCAATACCCACTTTTTTCCCTGGCCTAGAAGAAGCCACCACCAGAGATGAGTATCATTTTATCAATATCATTTTGTCTATCATCTGCATCTGGCCAAGACAGGGAAATTCTATTTCACAAGAAACAATTTATTGGTTAACAGGAGATTTCCCTCCCACCCTTTGAGCGCTGCCTGCCTCCATCCTCCCCTCTGCTTTCTACAGGCTGCTTCCCATGTCCCCCCCATGCCATGGCACTGCTGGGGCTGGCAGCCACCCACTGCCCCATCCTGGGGTGCTCCTGACAGAGCCACCCACTCCCCACTGCCGTGACAACTCTCCAGACCCATGGGGTAACCCTGGCCTTGGCCAATCTGTGACCGGGGTGACCATGCCAGGCTGGCAGCAGGGACATGGGGCGTGTGGAAATGGGCTCTGCCCTGGTAATGAAAGAGCAGGAAGCACATCCACAAAGGAAATAGCACAAGGACTGCTCTTCTCCAGCGATGTCAGCAGAGAACAGGCAAAGGTCTGCAGGTGGGCTTTGGAGCTACAGAAAAGGCAGAATAAAATGGGCCCTACCCTTTAGGATGTAGCAAAGCCAGTTATCTGAGACTGACAGTGCCCCTTTGTCCCCTGACTACAAAAACTGATACGCTGGAGCAGACTGGATGTGACCAAATGCTTAGAGCTGGAGAAGCACAGTGATAGCCCAGCGCCCTTTTCTTTCATTGGGTCTGTGGCCACCACGTATAGAATCTGCAGGCTCATGCTCCAGGCTGCTAAAAATGGCTCGTTTGCCTGAAATATGGAACTCTGAAGTTTCCAGAAATAAAAATACACCTCAAAAATGACAGGCTTTTTCTCCTCTTCTTCTTATTAGACATAAGAAGGAATCCTCTCTCGTGAAGCGCTGAGTGGCCAGACCTCACCAGTATTAATTTTTAAATCCTTTTCTCCTTCCTTACCAAGCAGCAGCAACAAGTGTAGCAGAAGTGCTGCCATCTCAGCCAAGCCATCCCACTGCCCTCCTCCTGACACTGCCTCAGCTCACACACATTGCAGACAGAGAGATGGACTCTCACCCTGGTAACTGGCTGAATGGCATAAATATCACCCCAACCCCACAAAATGATCTTTTCTGCTGGTCTGAGACTGGCCACTCCCAGATGGTGGGCTCCTGGGGCTGGGCTCTCCCCCCAACCCCACTGAGTGCCCTGCAAGCAGCCCCAGGGCACTGGGGCATTTTTGCCTCCCCCTCACTTTCTGAGGAGGGCAGACAAACTCCTCTTCACTCCTGTTCAACAGAAGATGGGGTATGAAGAACCATTCATGAGGCAATTTGTCTCTGCAATTATTAAGAACTGCATATACTTATTAGATTACATATAATACGTACCAATATGTGCATGAATACATGGTATTAAAAAGAAACAAAAGATTTTAGTCCTGCCTGAGCATCTTTATGCAGTGTCTGAACACAACATTTTGAAATACAAAGGTACAAAGCTTTTCTTTTTTTTTTTCCTGGGGGAGAGCATGAGGCAATAATTATTCTCCCCATCTTCTTTTTTTTTTCTCCCAGAAAGAATGTATTAAAAAAAAAAAGGAGGAAAAAAGTGCCAGCATCATTTCCTCCCACACACTTTTTCTGTTTTTACCTCTTCAGAATTTTGGTGGAAATAAAATAGGATCCAATTATAAAATTGAGAGAAAAAAATTGATTTGTCAATTGAAAAAATTTTAACACTTGCAGAAAATTATATAGGCATTTTCTATTTCACGTTTTTTATGAAAAATCAGAACATTCTGAAGAAGTTGAAATGTTATTCTGAAGTATTTCAGTTTTGTCAGCTCACTATTTTTCAACAAATACGTTTTCAGTCAAAAATTGTCAATCTCCTTTTCTTCTCAGATCCTTTTGCAACTGCCTCTCAGCATCTCCTTACACCATCAGCTGGCAGCTTCTGGGCCCACAGTAAAGATCATTTACCTGCTAGCAGTTTTCAGCTAATTGGGTCTTTTTCCTCATGCATCCTACAGAAGAAGCAAGGGAGGGAGCAAAACCCTCTTACTTCACCCAGCACCTCCCCTGGTCACCTTTCTGGACCCTACTTTTGCAAAGGCATTTGTGGATAGGCAGAGGTGACCTGAGACAAGTGACAGATTGCTTTCTTTGGCAATTATGGAAACATCTCTTTTGGTGGGGATTTTTTTGTGGGTTTTTTTCCTGGCATTGTTGTTTTTTTGTTTGTTTTTTTTTTTCCAAAGCACAAATATGGATTTATCTGGACGGGAATATGTTCCACAAATTAAATGATGTCTCATTGTGAGGGTAAGAGGGGAGCATGCTCTAGATTAGTTAATAGGTCTCCCATCTGTACTGTCTACGATATGATGATAAGCATACCTAGAAACGCGGGAAACGATTCACAAAAGCAATCAGATAATGAGGAATATTATTCTCAGAAGGTCCTTCCTGTGTTTGAACAGGGGGAACAAATTAAAAGCTCAGGTTGTGTGGTAGCTTGGAAATAGCGCACATGGTGACTAAGACTCTTATCAGAGGCAGCACTGAAATAACATTTTCTGCTAAAGAGCTTGAAGAAATATGTTACAAAATTATTAATAATGCATTAAAATTTGCAAAAGCATGAAGGCAGCGATAGTTGAGCTGTGTACTCCCAGCATTTGAGTGGAAAGGCAGAAGTGCTTATAAGGCACAGACAAGGAGGTGGCTTCCAGTTAAAATTGCTCACAGCATTAAAAATGGGGATGATAATAAAGGTTTGTTATTGCTCCTGTTAGTATTGTGCTAGAAAAATACACCACAGCACAAGAAAACAGAGCATACCCACCATGAGAAACAGAGCCAGCTCTGTCCTGGCTGCATCAGAGCAGCAGCAGCAATCAGCCACTGAGACCTGCTGCACAGCAGTGGCCACCTTTGGAAATCTGCAGCGGGCAAGGGTGGTAACACCCACAAGCAGAGGGTCCTTCTCCCACCCTTTGAGCAGCCTTTCAGACAGGGTCCTGCAAAGCATCCCATCAGCCAGGCTGCAGTGCTGGCTTTGTAAACTCCAGGGAGGAATGCAGTGATGTGATGCAGGCTGGCAATGCCCATAAAGGAGATCTTAAGCAGCTGCTCATAGTGTGCTCCATGGAGGACAGAGACTGGCCACAGGGTGCAAATCCACCCCCCAAAGCAGTGACATCCCAAGGCTAATGTTTTTTAGTGCCCTCTCTTCCTTTAGAAAGTATCACTGCTGCTTGGCCAGACATTGAGGTTCCTGATGTGTTCAGACTGATGTGCTCATAGTTTTTGTGCCCGTTTCTGTCCAAGCCAGCACCTTCTTCCCCTGGCATCATTTCAGCAAATTATTTATGCTCAACATACATGTATGCTCCAGGCCTATGAGAGACCACCTTAAAGTTAGCCAGGCAGAGCTGTATGCATCTAACACTCTATTATAACACGTGTTAGATGTATTATTATTATTATTAAATATATATCAGGGCTTTTGGCCTCCTTTGATTTTGTGGAGACTGGGAAAACTGAATCCTTTTTAAAAGCCTACACCTTTGAAAAGCTAATCTTCATGCTTTATTAATAAATTTGTAAGTACCCCACTGGTATCTTCATTGAGTATCATTCTCTCTCATTCTTGGTTCACTCGGACATGACTTGAAAAGTATGTGCTGTTTGCCAAAGATTTCCTTTTCAATGTCATAATTCCAACCATGAGATAATATTGAGCTGTGGAAAAAGGACGGGTGACCTGCCAGAAGACTGAATAACCAAAAAGTGCCTTTAAATTAGACAAAAGCCTTNCCACACTGCTTCCCAGGTATGATCCAGATCTGTTATATACAACAAAGTTGTTCAGTATAAATCTTTATTTCGTATTTCAGAACGAATGCGATAGAAAACCCATTCTAACAATAAATGCTAGTCACCTGAGGTCTATAGCTTGTTTTGCAGCTCAGAAAAAAAAAGCCTCTGTTCACCCTTGGCCAACCGAGTTACATTTTCTGCTATTATTAATGCATTGCAAGGGTTTTTTTCATATCAATTTGAAATTATACATCTGGGAAATCCCAGTACAACGGCAGTCAATGCTTTGTTTCTCTGTGTGGCCCTTTGCAATTACTAGAATGTGCAAATATAATTTAGCGCAGGTAAAATTCAATCAGTCACCCCAAGCACAAAGAAATCTCCATCTCCCAGAAAAAAACCCAGAGAGTGTTTCCCTGCAAATGGCACAAGGGAGCTGTAAGAGTTTCTAAAACAAATTTATTAGAATATTTAAATTCAAGTTGTAATGGGAAATTTAGCTCGATAGGTGAGGTGGCGGCAGGCTGAAACCCAGGCGAGGCAGGCAGGCAGCTTTCGGGGCTGTGGGCTCGCTCAAGTTACAGCCCCAGTTCTGCTTCCAGGGAGTGATTGCAACACCAGGCAGGCAGGCTGCCCAAAAAACAAACCCCAGCAAGGCAAGGGAGGGCTAGGGGTACTGAGGGACAAAGGGGCTGCTGAGGAGGGAGGGCAGAGGTGCAGCTCTCCTGTGGTGGCACCAGAGAGGGCAGGAGATGTGGTTCTCAGCCAGGCTCCATGCACAGCCATTGACCATGGAGGTACCACCTGCCCAGCTGTGGCTGCCTGGGGGGCCACATGCCAGGCTCACAAAATGCAGGCCCACGAAAGAATAGCTCCACATTTTTTAAAAATTACACCATAATTAGGAGGTATAGCTTTAAAAAGAGAAAAATGGAGAGAAGAAGAAAATGCCACTTTTCAGGACCGCCGTATTTATGCTTCTCAAGCAACTCCAGCACCACAACGTTTTGTTTTTGTCAAGCAGCAAAGGCTGCCCTTCACCTCCCGCTATGTTCAGTGGGAGCTGTGTCATCACCTTCAAAGGAATCAGGATCAGGCCTCCAACGCGTTAATAAGCAACAAGAATTATGGAAAGAATTACATTTAATGTGAAGTCAGGCTGCCTGCAGTGATCGCACTGCACAGCCTGTCACAGATTGCTTTGTGCTGGAAACCTACAGCATGGACTGATCCGTGGATGAGACAACTGCAAGACATTTCCGCTTGGCAGGAATATGGAGGGAGAAGATGAGAGGCAAGTCAGCAGCATCTAAGTGCATATGTGGAAGGCTGGAAAACTCCAGATACACGCAGCTCCACTTCTGACATTCTGAGAGCACTGCAGACATGGTGCGGAAGCAACAGCCTTTGCACTTCCTGAGCAATCATGACCTCCGTCCCAATGAAAAAGACCTGTTCTGCTCTTGTACCTCTAAAATCCCAAAGTTCTAAAAGCACACACCTCAGCATTAAGAAAGCACCCTTTTACAGGTACTTTGGAAAACAAAGTATAAGAGTTTTCTTTGTCACTTTCCTCTGAAAGATGGCATTCCTGCCTATCTGCTAGAAGAATGAATCAACAGAGGAACATGTTACTCCAAAAAAAACCTTCAAGCATACAAAAGAGGGGTTGGGGGATTGTGTCTAAGGTGACTCCCGTGCTGGCTCTTCGTCTATGAGACTTATCTTACTGAAAAGGCTGAAGGAATGTTTTTCTTTCATGTCTTCATAAGCCCAAAGGAAGCTGTGACCACCTCAAGGGGACCTGCTGCAGCATACAGCAGCATTAGGGTGCCATTAAAGCTGGAAAGTGTTCAGCCAGTGTGAGAGCAAGGAGGGCTTTTGCTTATTGTAAATAGGAAAGAATGAGAAACTGATGAATTTCCCAGAAATAAACAGCAGAGCTGAGAGATAGCCCAATTTACTCACTCCCTAACCTGTGATTGCACCTGAACACTGAATGTGGTCCTTCTACCCGTAGCGGGAAGCAAGGTTATTTCCGTGCTCCTGCATCACCATCACTGAGCTACTTTCCATTCATCCGTCTAGAAGGTCACAGGCACACTGTGGCAACTGGTTTTCTTCACAGATGGGTGGCTTTGAAAAACAATCTTTGTGGCCCCAAACTAATTGTGGACAATGTTTTCACAACCCTTCTGATCAAAAAAGTGCCTACTTTCCTACTCACTCATATTTCTGCTGCTCTGATCTTCACCTTTGGACTCAGTCTTTGTCTCCTTTTGCTCCTACAAAGGAGCAAAGCAAAGCCATTTCCTGGAAGTTCCTCCCTTCTTCCTTCTAAATCACTCAGTTACGTCCTGTTTTTATATCTTGCCCTAAACCTTTCCTTTGGACTATAACTTACGGCTGACTGTGTAAAACAACATCAATATTGTAGCAGCCACTTTGGAGCTGCAGTGATGGAGCTCTCTAAATACGCATATTAAAATCTTACAAAATTTCAGGGGGGTGAGGGTGGGAAGTGCCATGAACATCCAGGTGCTGATGACTAAATTGTTTTCAAATTTATTTTTTTTTTAATTTCCAACTGGCCTGGAAATAGCAAAATGTAAAAAAGGTGCCTACGGTTGTTTTGAAAAGCTCCCATGTTGCTACAACCCCTGCTTACCTTATGGATTGCTTTAATTCAGGGTACGACATTGCTCCTGGCATATGCTGAGTGGTTGCACCCCCACCTCAACATTAAAAATCAGTGTTTCCTCTGGAAGTTAAAACATCCTGAGGAAGAGAAAGGAAAGCAAGAGGATTTATCAGACAGAGCCTGACACATCGTAAAGATGCAGCATTGTTATCAGGTATCATTCTAACACACTCGCTGCTCTACACCACTCAAAATTTTATGACCACAAAAACAACCCACACATACATGCCAAAGTGTGACTAGCCGAAGACAGCTCTCAGCATGTTAGCTTCATTTCGCTCAAGAGACAAACAAGAGATCAGAGATGAAGCTGCCTCCACCACACTGACGTGAGCAGTAATGTAGGGTTTTGTCAGGGAGTCAATGCGGTTACCAGACCAAGCGCTTTCTTTTCGTGGCTTACAGTACCTGTAAAGCCTTCTGCTTAAAAGCCAATCAAATAAGACACCGAGTCACTTAGTTGCTTCCTAGAGACACATAACAAAAGCAGTCATTGTATGAATAGTTGATGCAAATATTTTGTTCACAGTTAATTCGGAATGAATAACACAGAATCGTATGGTTACTTCCGTGCTCAGGTACAGCAAGATCTATAATGCATAAAATTGATGTTAAATGCATAAAATCTCCTGCTTGGAGCATCAAAACATAGTCATGGCCTTGAATGCTGATGTTAAATCTGAAACATATTCCACATACCACATGGACTGCAGCTAACATTAACAGCTTTCCATTGTAAGAGGTACATTGCTGTAATTGGGCAGACACCGGCTGGGGATTTCTTCAGAGACCTATTTTTCAATTAAACTTTAATTTTCAAGTAAAAGGGTTTATACAGAATGAGATCGTGTGCACACCTCAGTGTTGCACTGTTTCAGAGCATGTGATTTCTGGGTTTATTATGTCCAGAACAGTGCAGGGCGTGAAAGGAAAAGTAAAAGAAATAAAGGCAGGGTGATGCTTTCCAAAATCCTTTCCAGGTTCAGGATAAAACAGATATCCTGGTCAGCAATTGCAGATGTGTGGTCAGCTTGTCTAGTGCACCATGAGCGGTCTTAGCAAGGAGAAATGCATTCTGCATTGTTTTCCTTCCAAGTGAAGACAAACAGGGAGAAAAACCACCAAGAAAACAAGAAAGGTGTTAGACAAGGAAACTGAAAATTGCTCTTCTAGGATGTCAGTCTTGATGCAGCGTGGGTTTAGGCTCCCTAACTGCTCACTACCTGACTCCTCTGCTACTACTATACGTCTGCCTGGGGCTAGTGAAAGGGGAAACCCCACAAGATAAGCAAACCCCAAGAGTCCTGTGAATCCCTGCTGTAACTCCTGCCATTCCTGCTCCCCCCATGCCTGCAGGCTCCACTGTGGATCCCTTTGGTGGAGTCCAGGTGAATGCAGGAAGACAACTCTCCTCTCTGGGTCCAGGCAGCCACTCCCAAGCGTTGCAGGG
Source organism: Pachycephala philippinensis (assembly GCA_013397055.1). NCBI lineage: Eukaryota > Metazoa > Chordata > Aves > Passeriformes > Pachycephala > Pachycephala philippinensis. The sequence goes on from VWZT01002866.1 coordinate 533,754, forward strand.
AAAATCCCTTACTGCTTCCTGGTGTTAAACAGTTAAACCAGCTGGATTTGAAGATCTAGGAAATGAGGAGGATGAGATAACTACATTTGCAAGAACATTTGTTTTGAATCCAAACCATTTCCCCAAGTGTATTAATATGAATTACCAGGAGATTGTCTGAGGATTTATATGTGTAGTATTCCAAGAGAAAAGAAAAAAGAGCCTGAGCAGGAATAGTCAGTTTTAAATTAAGATAAATTACTCCAAGTTTCATTTTAAAATATACTCATGTCCATTGTTTACGATCCTAGAGTTCAAAATGCTGAACGTGTCTGCTGAGAGGATATGTACCTCCTTTGCAAAACTCTGCTCTAGTTGTTTGAAAGACAGCCTGATAACACCACAAGGAAAAAAAGAAAAGGGAGGGGAGGGAGAGAAAAAGAAAGTGGTAGAGAAAGAGAGGGAGTGAGAATACACAGCATTATTGACAATTGCTAATCTTGGGGGGATGGTTTCAAAAGTTTTAGGCATCAACTACAAATTAAATTTTGCCAAGATGAACCAGAGTATAGTCCCTCTCCATTTACATAATCAAATAAAAGGTAAGATTCAGCAGCATGAATACTCGACCTGCCAGTAAACTGTTTGTTTCTTAGAAATAGAGAGAGAGAAAAAAATTCTCTAGCAAGTTAGCTCTTTCTCATACAGTTCATATTATACATGGCAGAGACAGAAGATATAAAATTTGCTACAATATATTAGTTTGATAACATTGTAGAGAGTTTCTCATCAAAATACAGAGATGGGGAATTATAGTTCCAAGGCCTAATTTAATAACAAAGTATGCTGTTGTTAAAACCATTTTTTGCCTGCTCTCTATAAGCAATATGTGCATTGTATGAAGAATATGGGAAGAAAAATGGAAGAATTATGCAGACAAATACTGGTATGTGGCCAGAGCTTAGGAAAACATGTATCTGCCTCGCAGTGTCCTTATTGCCCATAAAAGAACATTTCACACGGTCAACAGCTCAAATTTATGTGGACCCTTAGGGGTAAATTTTCAGTACAGTGAATAGAACTCACATACGCAATCGCGTTATTGTTAATGGGAGTTCTGTGGCTACTTCTTCCACTCTGTGCTAAACATGGTGCCCCTTGCTGTAGAAAGCCAGCTATCTACGGACCAGTCCAGCTCCCACTCTTGTTCTTCTCCTCCAGCAGCAGTCTCAGAGGAGCAATGCAGAGTGGCCCAGAAAGCCTCTTGTTCCTTCTCCTCGCACTCTGTTGCTGACAACCACTGAGAGGGCATGTCCCTTCCCCCCACCATTAGGACTGCACAATATCTGTGATGCTCTTGTCTTTTGCCATTGCTGGCTGCAATGCTGACAGGTGAGTCTTCCCCTGGCTTCTCTCCCTGCCCAGAAATGTGCCACTGTCTCTGCTGTGGTTTAAGTGCTGGAGACCTTCCAGTGGGTTTAGCACGTCTTTGTGCCCCCCTTTTCCCTCGGGTGTAACCAACAAAAGGGAAGGCCTTGGCTCCACTGATTTTGCTGTTTTTTTTTCTTGAAGACTGTTTCCTGCTCTTACCCTTTTGGTGTTCCTCTTGTGATGCTGGCTGTACTGCATCCAAATAACCATCTGGTCATGACTCCAGCATGATGAACTGAGACCAGTGCAGGAGCATTATGAATTGAAACAATAGTTTGAAAATAGGTAACCAACAAATGCCTGACAATAATTATGGGGCTTTGAAAAGAGGACCGATTTTCTTCACTGAAACTAAGCTTTAGGGTGACATCTTAAAACTTTTATCAGCAAATCTAAGGGCGAGAATCTTCACTTACATGTGTGTCTTCCGTAATCACCTGGCCACAGGCACTAGGACATGAATAACAAATTTGGTACTGCAAAATTTGCGATGAAATTGTGACTGTCAACAAAACCAGAAGTTCCTGTGCACCAACAAGCCACTTTGCTCTGATTGCTTGAAAATCCACAAGAACTTTGTGGCTGTTGGTCACACACCTGTTTGGTTACTGGTCTGGATGTGCAGCTGCCCACCACGGCCAGGAGCACACCCACCCAGCCAACAGGAGCCTGTTGTTCTGTCACACCCTGACCTGAAGTGGAGTTGAGAGGGCTCCAATGCTTGGGTTGCTGATGGGTATAATTGAAGACCACTTCTGCCTGGCTGATGGTGATTGTGTTTCCAGTGGTGAGGTTGGGTGTTCTGCTCTGGTTTCTGGGGTCTATAAAGTGGAGCAGCAGTTTCTTTATACTTGATGACAATACCACATAGCATTTAATAACAAAAAAGATGCTGTCAACATCTACCCAACCTTATTATCTCATTATTTATCTGCCAAGAAGTGTAAAAAATCAGCAATGCTGAAGGTGCTGCTCCCTCTCGATACTGGTTGAATATCATTTGTGAATGGACTGCATCCATGGAGCGGAAACGTGTACTACCTGCAGATGTGAGCACACAGACACTTTTCTCTGTGAAGTAATGAGAACCCACATAACATCAAGAAATTCTCACTTGGAGATAAACACAGGGCCAAGGACATAATGATATTCCAGGTAATTTTTATAGGCTCATCCTTATAACCTGTACCACAGAGACCCCCTGCTCGATGGAGGAAGAGCTTCACTATCAAGACTCCTGTCTATTTTTTTGCAGCACTGGCTAGAGATAAGGTACCAATTTTATTTGCCACCATTTAATTCCTTTCTTTTTAATTAGATGTGTTAGGTACTCAGAATCTTGTTTGGGATTGGTCTCACAGCCCATCATATTTCTTAAACTATGATAGGACAATTGGCCATTAATTCAAAGCAGTGCTAATAATGGTCACCACAGCTACTAGGAGAAACAAATGGGAAGGCTCTTGAAAGACCTCTCCACTTTTAACCCCCTTGATACAAATTTAGATTGAAGTCAAACAAACAAAACCTCAATATCTCAATTATACTTTGTTTAATTGTATGATTCCCTTTTGGCCTATATTATTGGTCAGTCCCCAGCATATGAGGAAAAAAAATTATAGACTGGGAGGGAGTGGGGGTGTAAATTATCTGGGAACACATATATCCCCTCCATGCCATGCCTTTCCATAAACCTTCCAAATGGCAGCCAGAGGAGGCTGCCCAGAGTCACTCCTTGAGCAAGGCCAGGGCACTGAGGAGCCTGGGAGCTGCACAGCTGACCTTGGTGACAAACTGTACCCACACCTTGGAGAGAGCAGGCTGTGGCAGATGATAACAGAGCTCATGGGGGCGAGGGGGAGTTGCCTGTCTCACAACACAAGCCCTGAATATTCTGTGATTTTTGTTCTTGGAAGTAATCTCGCCCACCTTCTCCCCTCCCTCCCTCCTTCATTTTCTTCTTCGACATGCAGCCCTGCTCTGGTATACTGCCTGAGTGGGAATTGCCTGCAGGTCCTGATGTAATAGCTGTGCCATATGGTCCCTTCACACAGTGGGAAGGTGGAAAAATCCAGAAGGAAAAAACCAACGGCATCCCTGAAAACTTTATGTAGCAGCTTAGCAGAACTACAGCTGTGGCCACAAACAGAGGCAACAACTGGAATATTACACGTGATGCATAGGGCACAGCAACAGCACACGGCCTCCCCAGAACGCAGCTGAGCTTTATGTCCCATTTAGCTGAGAATCCTCCCCGCGTGCCGTAAAGCTCCATTACTGCACACAAGCAGGTGTGGAAACCCCGGTGCTTTCTGTGGTAGATCACTCAGCTTCTCTTGCCTTCAAAGTACCCTCTGCTGGCTGCCTTTCTCCAGGTGTCTGCAGAGGAACCTAATGAGACTGATTGGGATGTGCTGATCAGCTTTCATTATGAGCTGTTCTCTAGCAGTCCGATTAATCAAAATAATGGTATGTGCTGTGCATGTGTTTTATGGCTGTACCCAGTTTTGCTTTCAAAACTAAAATAAGACACCTGTTTTCCCCACCCTGTCTTGCTGAGTAGTCCCTTTAAGAGCATAACCTTGTTATCAAATATGTGATATACCATCAGAGCTGGGGAGCTTCATACGCACATAAATATCACTCTTCCAGTTTGTGCTTTTTATACTAGCAGAAGAATCTAATGGAAATAAATTCAGTCCATGGGTCAATTACAGGCTTATTTTCATATTTATGGACTTAATACTTCCACACACAAAAAGATTCTAATGATAGCCTAAGGCACAGAGTAATCAAAACAACAGCTATTGAAAGGGAAAGAACCAAAGAAAAGTACCACTTTGAAATTCTACCCCTATCTCCTGATATTGTTATATACACTATGCAAAAAATGCTTTTTCACAAATGAATATGATTTTTTTTTACCTAGTTACCATCAGGGTAATGATAAAAAGAAACTAAAGGCAAGAGTTGTTACTGGAACAAAAGCCACACTTTTTCCACCTCCAAATTCTAGAAATTAACGCTTTGATGTGAATAATCAAATTTCCTTCTTTCTCTTGTTCCTCCTTGCCCTTGTCTCAGTTAGCAAAGAGGGCAGGATATCGTGCTTCCTTCACAGATGGGAGATGTCCACATGCTCTGCAGTGACTGAAGGGTCCTGGAGGCATTGGCCCCCTCTGTGAGAGACCAGGCATCCGTTCCTCACAAAGCAGCTACGTGCCTTTGGAGGCTTCACTGCTGCCTTGGGGAAGGGGGAGAGGGAAAGACCAGCTTTAGTTTACTCCGTAGAGCTGTCAGGATAGGTAGCAGAGAGGCATGGAATTTAGAGGGGCTAAAGGAGCTGCTGCCGTGCCCTGTCCTGTCCTGCCCTCTCCTGTGAAGGGGCTCCTTCTTCCCTGATGCTGGCCATGGAGGGCAGGAGGCACTCCCTCCCCTGCTGTTATTGCTTGAAGCAGCCCCCTCCAAGACAATACACAAATTTCCTCTTAGGTATCAGCTGGGCATATAAGTATTTGTTATCCCAGGTTTTTTTCATTTATATTTTACGTGCCACGCAAGGATGTAGGGGGGAAGGAAGGGAACATGTTTAAGATTTCAATGCCAACTGAAGCAAGATAGACTGCACAAGCTATCACTGAGCACTTCATGCATTGCAACTTCATTGTGTTGTTTCTTGAGTTAGCTATTTATTAAGAGTCACTGGATTGGAGCATCTTGCATGTGATTATCTAAAAATGGTATGTAGTCACTTGGAACATTTTGTGAAGTCATAGCAATCTCTATTGACAATGCATCTATCAGTTTGGTACAACATTTTCCAGCCATCAAGAGGATTTTTATGGATCTAAATTCAGTGCAAAGGGCCCTAAACCTCAAGTCTTAGTTCTCTAGAAATCTGACATAAGAAATAGAAACAGAAAATGAAATATTTTCCTCATTTGCTGATTATTTCCATGGCCCCTGAATGCCTATGAATAAACTGTGCCACACCACCTGACACAAGAAAAATAGCCATGCAGGAAGCTTAATATTTGCTGTAACCTCAGTTTCCTGGAGCTGGAGCGCTCCCTTAAATAATTTACAGCTCCAAATGTGAGATAAGACTATCTCCAGTTCTGGCTTTGTTGTGTGTCCTGGGTTATTCTAAACCACTTTGTGCGAGGGACATCCATCATTACAGAGCCAGCTTTACCTTCATCCCACGTAGACATCTGAGAGACAGCGACTGGAAAGAATGCCAGAACTGGAGATAGTCTGATGTCATTTTAATGATTGTAAATTATTGAAAGAAGAATACCACAGACAGAGTCCCAGTCATTTGGAAGTGTTTGCTAAAATGTCTAAGAGGCCTTGAGTGACAATCTCTACTACACAGACGCAATGCAAATAAGGTTAATGACTTTCATTTGGGAGGGAAGAAGTACGTAGGGCAGAGCACAATTTCCAACTCTGAGCTTCAAGACTCTCAATGGAAAAAGGAACAACTCCACTCAGGAATGACTCAATCAGTTCTTCCTATATTCCAGTAGCATTCATAAGATAAATGGTATTAGAAGCAATAAAACACCCAGTTTTATTTAAAGACAGTTTATCAAGGCCCCCAAATTTTACCCACTCCACTCAACATACTAACTTCAGCTGATATCACTAATATCTAGCATCAGATTTTCTGGGGTCCAGCAGGCAGAGAAGTTCAAGAAGCTGCCAAAACTGTTTTGTTACAGCTGGAAAGAAAGCAAGAACGGAAGAATTCTGAGGACAGTAAGAACTGTTGTGATAGATTTGTATATGAAACTGCCCTGGCAGCTGTGACCCGAGACTGAGCTTGGTGGTGGGCAGTGGCGAGCTTCCTAACCCAGAGGATAAGAAGGTAGAGGAGCACCACAAAGAGCAGCAAGCTGACCTCTTGCCTCAGGAAGTGAGATGGCTCAGACTGTGATCTTTTCAACTGCCTTCTCCAAAAGGAAATTTTAAAGACAGTGCAGTAACTGAAAAGACACTTGCAATGTCAAGAAGTGCTTTCTATGCAGTATTACAAACTCTCACCACCGATTACAGCATGTGTCTTCTCTGCCACATAGGCATTATCTCATCTATTTAAAAGATGGGTAGATTCAGTCACAGAGAGGTCATATCCAAAGTCAGAGCTGGGAATTAGGACCCATCATGTTGCGCTATGGCAATGTAAGACATGGTATCTGTTGACTTGACAGTGGGAAGCCCAGCATAAAAAAAAAAAAAAANTAGTGTCATTTGATGCATTTTCCACTTCCACACATCTGCTCAGGACACTATATATTGGCTCCAGGTCCCCAAACCATGGGAAACGCCAGGCTTCCTGCACGGCTGCTTTGGTTGTGTTCCTCATTTCAGGCCATTGTTCCAGACTGTATCTTTTGTTTGGGCCTTGGCAGGCAGAAAGACAGAGAATGCTAATGAATATCTTTGCTGCGAGCACAATATGAGAGGCATCTCATTTTCATTTTCTTTCCTGTAAGTCTTGAGTTTTAAACTCAAGCTATGCAATCAAAATGAAATTCCCTGTAAAATGATGGGCTCTCCCTTTTGTGCAGGTAGTTGAAAGACACTGGATAAGCCACTTCTCAGGCAAACCCACGCAGCCTTAAATGTTAGAGAGCAGTACAGACATGCAATTTATTGTTGCAGAATGGAAACTCTTGGATATTTATTGGTAAAAATAGGAAATTCCTCTTCTACACTTTAGATCTCAAGTACTGTCCATACTTAAGAGATCTGATGCAGGTGATTGTGTTGCTCCAGTATTGGTAGGAGAAGCTGGCATCATCATAACAAAACCTCTGGCTTCCTTTTTTTTCACCTGAATTTTTACCTCCAGAATCATGGGTGATTTCCTGACTTTTGGAAAGGTTTCTGGTTGTGGTTCTCAGCAGCACTCTCAGAACCTTTCTCATCCCTAATCTGCAAAGGTAGAGGGTCTCTTTTATGTGTATGCACATATTTCATCCTGCATTGCACAGAAGTAAGCTTATCCTGGATTGATCGTGCTTGCCTAATGTAAGAAGAACTCCTGCTTTTCAGGAAATGCAACCAGGAGTTTGATGCCTCATTAAATCATCTCCCCCAAATTTCTGGCCCTCTGCTGGCTGAGATTTTCCGAAAGTGTGCAAAGAATGGTTTTGACTTTCAGCAGGCAGTGTTGAGCATCCGCAGCCACCACCGCCTCCCAGGGAGCTCCTGCCTGTTTGACAGTTTTGAAAATCATTAAGTCATTAAGCTACTATTTAAATTAAGAGCAAGAACCTAATTTTAGGTACCTGTATCTGAAATCTGTATTTGCTCATTGACATCACTTCAAAATTCCTCATACTAGGGGCAGAACAGGACTTCCTCAATCCTGACTTCATACATCAGTTCCTATGGTCTTGACCATCTCCTTTTGGTTCCTCTCCTTAGGGGAGTTGTCTGTGCCCACTTCTTTCCTGGGTTTCAAAAATTAAATAAGCATCTTGGTGATTTGCATTTATGTGTAGATAGTCTGTATGTATGTGTGTACACATCTGCTTGCATGTGTGCCTGCCTAAACCAAAGTACTTAAAAAAGCTTTACTGTACCTTAACACATATTGTCTATCATCAGTGGAAGTTTTCACTGTGTTCGCAGAAAGGTGTGTGTGTGTCTCTGTGTGTGTGTGTGTGTATGAGAGAGAAAGAAAGAGCAAGAGAGACAGACGGAGAGAGGGAGAGAGAGTGCACCAGGAATTATCTATGCATAAAGAAATTAAAAGAGAATATTTTTCCAGAGCAATTGAAGCCCATCTCCTGAACAATGACGACAGCTCCTCATTTTCGACAACAATAGAGGGCACGTAGGAGTCAGCTCATTAGAATATCTGTGGCTCTTTTCTGTTCTCTCTGCATTAAGCCCCCATAATGTCAGTTGTCACTTATTAATGACAATTAACTAGTAATCAGCAGTGAGACTCTTCGAGGTGGTCCTTGCCTGACAGGTGAAGAAAGAGAACATTGCGTAGTGCCATGCAGTGACATGGAACCTTCAAAGGGAGCACGGCATTTCCATAAATTATTTCAGAAAGAAATTTTCTTTTAGACATCCTCTTTAAAGCATTAGGATCTTTAACCCTAGAAGGACTATACAGTTGCAGCTGTCCTCCCTCCCCCCTCCCCTTATCGCTAGTATTGGATAAAATTGGAAGGCAGCCTGATCTGTCATGTAACCCAATTCCCATCTGGGGCTGGAATAGCTATCAACCCACTCTGCTGAAACTATAAATACCTTCCCTTGATACTCAACCTTAAGTGCTCACTTAAAATGATGCCCAGATATCAATAGTGAAGTTGCCAACTGTGAGCAGCTAGGTGGATGGCCAGTAGAGACTGCAGCACATCTATTATAAAGTCTTTAAAAATTAAATGACTCACAAGCGCTCGATTTATGTACATGCGTAGCCTATGAAATTGCACCATCTTCTCCCCTGTTTCTGATGGCTTTTACACTCCCTTCTTATGTCTTGTCTTGAATGAGGTGGTAGCTACTCTTAGTGTGTGTTTTTACAGCAACCAGCATACTCAGGCCCTTGGACTCTGATTGCTATTACAATACAAACTTGATATACTTATTGCTCTTAGAAACACTGAAGTGGGAAAAAACCCAACCACCAGCAACAAAACAACCATTAAGTTTTCCCCATGCAAAGCTTTCTTCTCTGCTCCTCTCCCCCTCTTATGCAACACCAAGAGCCCTCATCATCATACTTCACTCAAACTCTTAGCTCAGGCTTCCATCCTTATCTTGCCTCCTTCTCCCTGACCCTCCAGCTTTTGAACAGACAGTCCTGTGAAGTCTTTACATTAAATATTTCAGCTGTCCACTACAAAACCCTGAGACAAATTCAGCCTCATTCCATGTTTTTTGCACGAGGTCAGAGAGGTTCCCAAACATCACTCAGGCATGCTTATATCTCCCAGCACAGATCCCCTTTGAGCTTCACCTTGCTAGGTCCCCTTTTGTCTCCTAACAGGCAAGCAGTCCTTCCAGCCTTTCCCTTTTCACCTGTCTCAGTCCTAGCTTTGAAAATCCCTGACATCTGCTCTTGCTAATAGCAGTTATTCTATTATTTCTTTTCCCCACCTTGTCCTTCTTCTCACAGTGGATGTCCAAGCTCCTTTTTTTTTTTTTTGTGCTGCTTTTACCCGTCTGATGGCTGCGGATCATTAGACTCCATTCTTAGTCATTCCTAAGTCCTATTTCTTCTTTGCATTTTTCCAGACTCCCAGTTGTCAAAGCACACTCAAAAATGTGAAATGTGACACTCACCAACACCCAAAAATTGGGCAGAGGATCCCCATGCAATGTTAAGTCTAGACCTGCTGCCTTTTTTAGAGCAAAGCTATCTAATTTTTCACATTATCCCACCACAGAAAAGTGGTGACAAGAAATAACAGACAGTTAATGCTAAATGCTACAAACTTTAGCAAGGTAGCACTTTAGAGACAGCCAACAGTACAACTCTCCTTTGAACATAAAGACACACAGTGCTGTACAGTGCCTCTCTGAACCACATTTTATCATCATGCTACACACTCAGATACTACTACGTGTAATTATTAATACAGCATGCCCACTGCAAACACGCTGAGTGCATTTGACCTTGGACTATGAAGTAATATACCAATTGTGGGCAGTGTCTGAGCCTGCAAGTGTTTTTTGGAGACAGTGTTTGCAAATTAATAAACTTAAAGCTTGTTTACTGTCAGAATTTTTCCAGTTAAACCATTACAGTTACACTGGTAGCAATACACAGTTTCCCTGCCACAGCAGCCCTGGGCAGATTTTCTTATTAGAGAATAAAAGTGGCTTTTTTCAGTTTGGCTTAAATTGCTTCCAAAGTACTTTGGTCTAAATTGAGAAAAAAAAAGTCCAGAATGAAAATGCCTAGGGAGTGACTTATACCAACATTTACCAATGGGAAAAGCCATTAATGAGTCTCACAGCCTACCTACAATGGGTCTAGTTTCACCTGGAACGTGGGATGAACAGAAGTGACCTACTACACAACTTTTTCACCTCTATAAGTACTAAGAAATTAGAAGTCAAAGACGCTGAAGCCAAAGGACCACATTTTCAAGAGCCACTTCTTCTATTGCCATACATGGTGGGTTAAGCTAGAGTGAAGAGACATATGAATGAAGCGACATTTCTGAAAACATACAACTTTGTAATGCTTTATCAAGATCAAAATCCCCTGCTATCCTGTTCCTCTCCCTCCCAGTCCACCCTCCAACTCCTTGCAGAGCAATAGTGACTCGCAGAGCCACTCTGCCAGTTTTCCTTGCTACGCTGGAGGCTGGGCGGAGAGCGTGGAGAAGATGATGTTCTTGACACTGAACCCGTAGCAGTGCTTCCATGACAACAAATAAGATGTTACATGTTGGAATCATGCAGGGATAAACTAAGCCTAACCAGGACTTGAAGAAGGCAGTTAGTTTTGACAGAACACTTCTCCTCAGAAATGCTCCAGTTAAACCACAATTTCTTTGTATGTCCCAATACACTGTGCATTTCCTGGAGGAAAGAGTAAAAATGGCAGAAATCTTCTTTTTTCCTGGCTGGGTTTCACTGCCAGAGACCATCTTCAGGAATTTACAGCAATGGAATCCACTAGCTGCAGAACGGGGCAAATGGCATCTGATCCAACCTGTCTGTCTCCATCCGAGGACAATGCCCATTTCCAGGAAAAAGCAACCTATCCTGCCATTCAAAAATATGAAACCTTGTAATTTTAAGTAATTCAGCAGGACTGATATTTGGTCTCATCACTATTCAGTCTTGAGTATCCAAACCTCACTGAAAGGAAAGTCAAGGGGTGAAAGGATTCTGACCATGCTGATACACAGTACAATACAAAGAAACTGAAGTGCCAGCTGGCAGGTTAATACATTTTGCCAAACTGATTTAGCACCTACCAGTCCACTTGTGAACTTATTTGAAAGAAACTGCTTGCTCTTAGCTATTGAATCTTCCATCCCAGATCATATTGGATGGAACTCAAGTACTTGTTGTGCTGATAAGCCTTCTGGGGAGTAAGGAACTCTGCCTGAGAGCATGGTCTAGTGGCTACACCTCTAGCTGCTGGTCAGGAGCTTCGGGCACTATCTCTGACTACATGGCTTGTAGCATGCTGCTTTCTGGATTTTACCATCCTGGGTGTCATTTTTGGGTAGGAAATACAGGTGCCATTCTGCTTTAGTGGTCCACGACGAGCTCTAATACACACTTCAGTTTGTACACACTCTTAAAGAGGTGGCTTTGGACAAGTTGTCATGTGTACCAAGAGAGGTGACTTCCACCTGCATGACCCTGAAGGTTGGCCTGCATTTGCCTAATGTGTCCCACCAGCCTCTAAGATTTCATAATGTTTGCTGTTCTGAGCAAATGAATCAGCTCTGGACTCCTACAAGAGCAGATGGGTTGCAGGCACCCAGACTCCAACCTTCCTTCCTCAAGTGACCATGTGGCATTTAACCACAGGTGTCCTGCATCTGACAAGCCTGGTCAGGAACCTGTCAGGCTTTAACCTGCAGCTTCAGACAATGCTGACACAACCATTCTGGACTGAAAAACAGTACACTCTCACTATATTAAATTGGTTCAGATTTATACTGTAATGATGGTCAACACATTGTGCCCTGAACAGTTTAGCCTGAGAAATGCTTCTTTAAAAATAACCAATAATTTTAACTATTAATTTTCCCTGAATGTTTTACACTAAGAAGTTTATCCAGACATAAAAACCATTCAAATTCTGACAACCTGGCTATAACTAATCAAATTTAAACTTTTTATTTTTCACAGGGAAGGGAAAAAAACCCAGGTAACAACTACAGTAGTTAGGATAAAACTTACTAGATTCATTTTGACCGCGCTGACCCTGACTCAGCGGTCACTGGACAGAACTGTAGAGATATTTAAAAATAAGGTATCTTCACAACAGAGTAAACTGAGCTTCTCATTCCCAGTGGGAAAGTCTACAGCTTTTATAATCATTGCATATTCTAATATTGGTTGTCTGAAAATAACTAGGTCCACTAGCCATGCATCAGTGTCCATAGTCCTGACCTCCTGGTGCTAAACTATTCTAAAATCAGTTTTGCTGTAGCACCAGTCAAAACAGAGAGCTAATGAAGATGTGGGATAAAGAAGCACATTTCATAAATTATACTAACCTCAGGTAATCTGCATTATCTTAGATTTGTAAAATGTTCTCCTTTTTTACAATACATCCAGTTTTGGATATTGATATTTTCACTTAGCTGTCATACCACCGTCTACTTAGAATAGCATCTTTCATCCCAAAATGTGGTCTCTCCACCTACCTGTAGGTTGAAGCTGAGCACACACAGTGATGAAGAGAAACCAGGAAAAGCCACATGAAACATTACAAGAAGAAACTCAATCAGAAGAGTGGGGAAAACAAAAATTTGGAAGAATCATATCGTACAGATTAGTATCTGGCCAGTAAATTTGGGTTAACATTCTGTTCTCATCCACAGACAGAAAAGGACCCTGCTTTTAAATTTCAGTGAACAGATGGTGGAATCCCACTTCCTGCTACTTTCATGCTGGGAGAGTAACTCAATACTGCATCAGCCAGGAGACCAACACCTACAGAGCTGCAAGAACACTCCACATGGAAACTGGCCTCTCCTTGGAGGTCTCCTAACCAGGACCCCTGCCATATTATTTAAAGAATATCACACGCTCAAATCTGAGATAGCTTTGGAAAATGCAAGCAAAAGCTGATGCACTGTGCCTTGATTAGTCTAACACAAGATATTATGTATATTTTATGCCTTTATACTTAATTGCAATTGCATTTTTGTGGCTTCCATGAAAAGGACAGATTATATTTGGTGTCATTATTACTAGTGTAACCATCCAGAGAAATCTGTAACATAGTTATGTTGCAGAAGATATTAGGGAATAACCCACTAAATGCTATTTAAAAAAAACAAACGTAATTTCATTCACAACTAATGTCATCAGTACACAGATCTCCCAAATTTCCAGTGGTTTGCATCAGCTTTGAAACAGCAACATAGAAAAATGCACCAAAGCAGAAACCAAACCTGTGAAAATAAGCAAACCAAGACCTTCCGCTCTGAGAATAGATACAAGCAAAGGTGTGAACACCTGCAATGTAATGCTAAAAAAAATGAGCTTTATACATCTCTGAAAAGAATCAGACACACTGGATTTTTGCATACATCACAAAATAGGTATACAGGCTTTACAGACACTATGATGAGGTTTAAAACTCTTAGGTTTCTTTTCTTCAAGATCAGTCCTGAAAGGCTATGTGGTGTCTTCCATCCAATAGCTTTAGAAGCTACTTCTAGAATAGCACAAACTTACTTTTGTTGCAATCCTATTGAAATAGAGAAGAAATAAACTTGAAAATAATTCTGGGAAAAAGAACAACTCTCTTTTAAACTGTGCAATTTCTTTTCTAAAAAGGAAATTTTTCTAAAATACGATATTCAAACAAAAGTGGCAAAAATCCAAATAATAAGGATCGTACTGTCATTGCACTTCATTTTCCTAAGCAGGTGAACCATCAGAGCCCTCCAATTTTTATCTACCCCATATTTCAGTCATGGAAAGTGTTACATCAGCATAGTCACCAGGTAAAGCCGCTGGTTTATTCTAAATGGACTTACTTCAGACAGTGGCACAGATGATGAGTGATTGTCCAATTCTGAAGCTATCAGAACTGAACGGATTTAGCAATGTCATAAACACCTCTCGAGGGAGTCACCTGGTGTTGAGAACTCACTTTACATGCCGTGTTTCAAAATCAGTTTTAATGGGTTTACATTAGATTCAAACCCACTTTAGAGCTATTATTTTTCCCTTTCAACCTTTTCACACATTACTGCAATGTACTACAGCATATTTTATAATCACATGTTTGCAGGCCTGTGGGAAAGTAAACAAAACTTCAAAGGGTTATTATTTAAGGACTCTGTATTATGGCCATAGGCCTGACTGTTTTTCTTCCTCACCACCCCTTGGGCCCAAAGCACATAATCATCCAGTAATTGAACTGAAATGTCTAAATGGCTAGATCCCCTGAAGGACATAGGTAGTTAGCAGTGAAGAAAGTAAGGGACATTTTAAAAAACCCTCATGGCACTTTCCTGCACTACTTAGAAACACCGTGTAAATGTAACTGACCTGGACCTGATAGGCTTTTACAGAGAACAGAACAGTGCATGGATATTTCTGGAGTTGTAGCTAAAGTAAAGATTAAATGTCGAACTGTGCTGTATTTGGAAGCAAAGATCTTACATTTAAATTACTTTCAGAAGAAGTGAGAAGAAGAAACAGAAATATACATATGTACACAGAAGTATATATAACACAATAGTATCACTAATACCATGTGAAAGCAAACCCCTCTAGGTCCTCATATTTAATAGCCCCTCCAAAAAGTGTAATGGATAGCAGATCCCAGGCTTTCATACACTGTAACTGTCAAAGCACTCAGGAGATAGAGAAGTGAAGGCTCTGACAGCTCTCTTTTACATTCTAAATGACATCTGCATTCAACAGAACAGAAATAAAGATTAAGGGAAACACCTGATATGATAGCACTCAGCTTACCTCAAAATGCAATATTTAAAAAGTACAGAGAAACATAGGTCTGCCTCCTTGTACTGTAAGTAAAAACTGGTGTCAAAGCCTCTGAGGTCTTCACCGCCGCCGGAAAGGCAGCACCGCATTATCCAACAGACTGCAGGGGCAGGAGCCAAAGCCTCAGACTGTGAAACTGTTGAAATCAAAAGGTGCTTCACCAGAGGAGGGAGGGAGGAGACGGCCTTTGAACGCACACAGAAAATGGCTACAGGTACAGTCACACAGCATAAGGAAATAAACTTGGCCAAAACCTTTGCAGCCTCTCTTGTGCCCCAGTGAGGAGCAGAACGCCCCTCGCTTCTCTGGCTCTGTACCTTTCTCAGTGAGTACCTGCTGCAAATCTCTTCTAAGAGGTTACCAGCATTACGGCTCGAGCGAGACACGTCAGCACACAGATCACGAGAGATGATTTCAAATAGATTTTCGCTGGTTGATTATATAAACGATGCCTCTTATAGCTGGAATAACACCTCAAAGGCAATATAATGACGACATGACAATGTATGTAAATCAAGAACTGCATGTGGGTTTATTTTACACTTGAGAAAACAGTGGATTTAATTGTGTGAACCAAAATGTACTGTACAATATTAATGATAAAACATCAAAATGTATAATTCATAGTGCATTGCTTGCTTTATTTTTATTTATTTATTTTTTTTGTCAGATAGTTCCTTTAAGTACATGCATCTGGAAAGATGCAGGTGCCAGTAAAATTCCTCTATTTATATCAAGCTGCAGGAACTAAATTTTATTCAAAAAGTGTGGTTTTACATTATATACACAGAAATCGAATATAAAATGACAATATAAAAAGTTAAAAGAGAAAGCATACAGCCAGAAGGTACAAAGAAAGTTGAACAGTTTAAAATGGTACGATATGTAACATGTATTTTTTTAAGCTGATGCTGGCAATTTACAAGGAACAGAATCCAACATTTGCCCCATTTTTTTTTGTTTTCATTTACCAATGCAGCACACTATAGAAAGGTCAGCTTGTACCAAAGCTTAACATTTGTAAATAACTATAAACTGCAGTATTTTACAGAAAAAAAAATAAAGGAAAGAAAAGAGCATTTTTACATTTGTTTTAAATAACAGCTTGCATACTTTTTTTTTTTTTTTTTTGCCAAAAAGTGGCAATTCTCAGCATCCAGAGGGTTTGGGCATAGTGGCAACTTGGTTTGCTTTTTTTTAATTATTATTTAACTTATACAGTTGTGGCTTCCTAACCCCTTGAGTACTACACAGCTCTCCTTCTTCCAAGGACTGCATGCACAATATCTTCACAAACCAGTTCTGCATTAAAAAAAAAAAAGGAAGCTCATTCATTAAAAAAAAAAATCCTGCTTCCGACACAGCTTTTATTTGAATGAAATGCCTTTAAGCCTTTTGTTTTATTTTGTTTTTCCTTATTTACTTATTTAGTCACTGGGAAAGGCACAGAAATGCTATTACAGTTCTCAGAGGGTTAAAACTTGACACTACCAGGTTCTGTGACCTTTATTGTCATGGCAACTTTGTAATTTTAGGATGTCTCTTTATCATTGTTCTTTGTGTCTTTCTTTACGGCTAAATTAATGTCTCTCAATAGTGTCTCCCACTATATTCTACAAAAGATAGCTTAACATCAAGGACAGATGTTGAAAATAAAGGTCAGACTTTGACTCACAAAAAATAAAAACAGAAACAAAAAAATAACCATGCACAGATCAGACAAAGAGCATATAAATATAACTACAAAATAAGTGTAAGAAAAACCAAGGTCCAGATAGGCAGTTCAGCAACAAAAGTAAGACTGATTTCAGAGGCTCAGGTCAGGCCTAGTGCAGTACTATGAAGAAGTTTAGTGCAATGTTCCTGTGGTCACTTGCATACCTGGCTGCTTACCTGGACGCTATTGTTTTTCTAACTCAGTTACATAGATCAGATGGTCCTCTGGGGACTTGCCATGTGTTTTACTAAGGTGCAGTTTGACTGCATGCTTGCTTGCAAAAGTTCGGTTACAGAGCTTACATTGGAATGTGGAGCCTAAGTCCTCCTCGGCAATTCCAAGTGAGCCCAAAGTCTTGTTTGCGAGGACTTTTGAAACATTCTGCTGTTCTTGAATCTGATTAAGTGGCAACTTTGACAGATCCTTCAAACTAAACCCTAGGTGTGTCTCTAAGTGACTTATGTATGTAGAAGCAGTCCTGAACTGAGAGGCACAATCATTGCAGAAGAAAACAGGATGTCCTGTGTCCAAGTTCTTTAAAAATTTAGTTCCACCTGTCCTCCTTAACTGATACTTCACATTGGCCAGCCAGTGGCTAATTGTGGTCATGGAAAGACCAGTAAACTTAGAGATGTGTACCCGCTCTTGTGGACCTAGGTCCGACATAATGTATTTGCCTTCTGGGGTCTCCCTCAAGCTGGAAGCAAATTGGGCTTGAAGGATCAGAAGATGCTGAGGGTTCCAGTTGGACTGCCTGCCCTTCCTCTTGTGTACTGGTGACAGTTCATCCAAAGCTTCCTCAAAACTGCTCCCGTCAGCATCAGACTTCTCTGACACGGTAGAGGGAGTCGAAGACTTGGGTGTCAAACGGCCCGTGAGGTTCTTCACCATGTCAGAAATATCCAGCAGGGCACTCTCCCTCAGCGGGGATGAGGCAGAGTCAGCCACACTGGAAACAAGAGGCTTGTTTTTGGACTTAGTTAAATCAATAGGTTGATCGCTGTTCTCATAGTAATACCGGTCAATAGCATCAGCCTGCTTGACTGGAGTGGTTGGGTAAATGGGTTTGTCCAACATGCTGTTACTAATTTTGTACAGCATGGCCAAAGGGTCCAGAGAGGGGCTTACCGGCTTAGAAATTTTGCCTAAGTGAGTATTCATAATGGACTGTAAAGCGCTCAATGGATTAATGAAGGATGGCTCAGGTGAATGATCTGTGATAATTCCTAAATTGTTACAGCCATTTGCAACCTTTGTTTTAAGTGGCTCTGTACCATTTGGCGTATGTGCTTCTGCTGGACTATCCTTTTTGACCTTCTGAACTTCTGATTCAGAGCTCTTCTTTGGCTGCTGTTTGTTATGTATTTCTTCTGCTTTTGGGAAGTCCTTGTTTTCTTTAGCAGCAGGTGACATGGGTTTAACTGGAGAACTCTTCTCCTTCTCCAAAGGCTTCTCTTCCTTCTTCACGTTGATTTTACCTGTAACTTTCTCCACTAGTTCCTCCATAGCAGATACATTGCTCTTGTGAGGTGGGGGTGTGAGATTGCCTGGGGAATGGATGAGTGCATTGTGTTCTGACGACAGTGATTTCACGCTGCTTGCGTAGGACGGCTGCATTTGAACGCTCTGCACCGCAGGCTGAAGGGGTTTGACTGTTCCTGGGAGCTGGTAAGCTGCATGAATACTGGGATATCCTCCCCAGGAAGGGGCTCCGTTCTGGGCTTTGCTGATGGCTGTTGTCACCGTGTTCTCCAGGGATTTCAATATGTCTATTCCACCTTTGGGACTATCATCTAGGTCCTCCTCTCTGAGGTATTGATACAAAGTTGTTGGCTCAAATTTCTCTGTAGAATCCTCACTCTCTTCTTTAATCTTTTTCTCTGTTTCAGTGACCACCAGCTTTTCTTTCTCTAGGTCTTTCTTTTCCTCCGAGTTTGTGGAGCCTGCAGGGGAATCGGGCTGCTTTTTAATGTTGGAGGCTGGTAGCCTTGTGTGGGTGGTAGGTGGAAGAGGTATAGACTGTATTTTCTCCTCCACCACTGGGTCCAACACTAGCTGTTTGCCTTTTTTGGAAGCAGAATTAGTCACCTTCAAGAAATGGCCGGTGACCATCATGTGAGCAGTGAGCTGCTGCAAAGTATCATGGGAACTGCCACATTCCATGCATTTCAGTATTTGGGCTTTGCGTGCCTCAAACTGCCAAGTGTAGCTAGCACCATTTTGATAGCCATAGCGGTTGTTCGGAGTCACGTAGGGGTTGGCAGTTTTCTGATCCTTTGCAGACTCACCCAGTGAAGCTTCTGCCGTGATCCCTGTTGGCTCAGGTGAACAAGGCGAAGCCAAGTCCTGAAGTGCTCGCTTTTTGGTAGAAGGGACCAATTTGGTGATGGCTGGTACTGGCTCCTTCAGAGGCACTTTCTGGTAATGTTTTGTTTTTATCATATGGACACTGAGGTCTTGCAAAGACTCAAACGAATGCCCACAGTACATGCACTTCAGCACTTTCTGGGCATCCTCTTTGCCTTCCATTTCCATAAGCGATCGTTTCCTAGGCTTTGACCACCGCTTGGTCTTGTCAGCTTCTTTATCTCTGTTGTCATCACGGTAATGTCCAGTTTCATTCATGTGCACTGTTAGCTCCACCAGCGTGTCGTAGGCTGCGCTGCAGTCTTTACATCGGAACTTGCTGGCACCGGTGAACACAGACCCATAGAGTTTATTGTTTTGCCGGTAAAGCTGAACTGTGCTGAAGAGACTCGGCTCTGGGAGAAGTCCATACGATGAGGTCTGCTGCAGAGTTTTAGCTAACGCAGCTTGGTGCCAGTCGTAACCTGAGCCACCACTGTTACTGTTACTGTTACTAGTACTACTGGTGGTTGTACTGGTACTGGTGTTGGTACTGGTAGTACAAGTACTCTGGGAATTGGCATTGGTGTCAGTACTGGTGGTGTTTTCATTCTGGCTGATTCCGTTGTTGCTGGTGGTTGGGTTGGATTTCTTTAAGTCCAAAGCTAAACTGGACCAGCAAGTCTCTGAAAGCAAATTTGCATACACAGCTTTTATTTGTGCCAAGCTGTCCTGCGGATAGGAAACATTGTCTGTGCACTGAGGATCCTCTTTCTCTTCTTTAGAGGAAGTGCTTTTGAAATGGGCCAGCTGATCGCTGTTTTCACTAAACGGCGAACCATAGCCTGCATCCTGATTAGTTGCAGTGCTGACTGGGGAGTTCTGGTAGCTTTGAGCCTCTTTGATCTCCGCTTCTTCATTGCACAAATACTCATTCTCCTGGATGTCCAGAGACAGCCCATCATCTTCCACGCTGTCTTCATCTATTTCTGCTGCTTTCAATTCTTCCTCAGGAACATATGCTAAAATACAGGAGGGGAAATGGGGGGAAACAAGACAAAGTTATCGAACACGCACATTTTACGTGGCTCTCTTCTGCACTAAAAACAGTAACCATGAAGACAAATTTTGAAGATACGTCCAAAACCCAAACTCACCATCACTCACACACTCCTCCTATAAATCCACATACTCTGTCATGGTTACAGTTTGATATCAGTGATACTGAAGAATAAACTTTGACTTCAGAGGTAAAATATGTGCCAGGACCACAGTAAATACCATAGTATCAAAACTAAAATCAAACAAAGAGCCTACTAAACTAGTTTTTATCAACTTAAAAAATGGCCTGGTACTGAGCTATATTTACTGCACTACATATGTATGTGTAACACGTTGCAGCTGATCTGCATCCCTCAGAACATGACACTCAGAATCACTGACTTGACCAACTCTACCTTGTCAGTTCTGTCTTTTATTGCGAACTGGCTTTAGCTACAGCTTCAGGGGCCATTTCTGTGTCACTGATACCTGACTCTAATGAAGCCATACAGGGCAACAGTGTCAGGTCAGCCGTTCCCAGGGTCTCCTGGTGGCTGGCTGTACTGTGTCCATCTGAGAACAGAACAGCTTTCATTTTTGAAAGGTGAAAAGAGAAGCAAGACTGATTGCTTTCTGAAACGGGTAGGATATCGTTTGCCTCCTGTTATGATCTGATGGGGGTCCTGCGTTTACCATTTTGAAAAAAAGCAGTCAGAAACTAAAAGTAAATGCTAGAGATTAATTTCTTAAAGCAACAAACAAAAACCTTGAGATCTCCACTGCAGCTTGATTATTGGCTTATGAAAAATATGAAACTTTGCTATTGCATTGCTACCTGTGAAACTATATGATCTCATCAAACTATGTGTTTATCTATATCAAACTATTTGTTAAACTAGCAACTATGATATTCATGAGCAGATGGCCATTACATCAAAACACATTTACTCCAAGGGCTCAATTCACAGAAGTGACTTACATGTACCTAAGTGATAAATGTACACTTTCATTGCAAAGCAAAAAACATAGCTGTACACATTTCCCTCCAGTTTTGTAAAAGAAGCTTAAAAAAATCACAATGCTAATGGAATGCAGATAATTTATAAGAATGTCAAGGTAGAAAACATGGATTATGAACAATTTTCAGTAACTGAATAAAAAAGTGCCTCCTTGTCAGGTGAACATAGCAAGTGATGCTGAAATGTGTCCTATGTCCTTCCATGGTACAATACTGAAAGAAAGCCAGAAAAAAGGCACTTCTGCTCCCATGTGGTATGAAGAAAATACATATTATCATGTTAACAAAGCTGAGGTCTTCTTCAACTGGGGGGAGCATAAGTACAACTCGAGCTTCTTTTTGTACACAGTTGCTAATATATTCTGAAATGCCTTTTCTGAAAAATAAAAAGACTCTTCTTTCATTGTAATATGAATACTCTTTGAAACATCTCTTTTTTTTTTTTTTTTTTTGTAGAAAACTAACAGTATTACGGTCAGTACTGCATTATGTATTCACCTTTGCAATTCAGTCTTAATGCAACCCCTAACTGCTTCAGCCTGATCTTTTAAGATGAAGTAGGAAAATACTCTGTCTAGTACTGGGGTTGTGCTGAACCTTAAGATGCCCATTGCATTTTTCATCTGTCCCCTGAGTGTCAATTTTTTCAGAAGATAATTTTACCTTTTAGTTTTTAAAAAAGTTCTAATCAGGGCCCAATTCCTTATAGATAAATCAGCTTCAAGTGTTTTCTAATACGTTTAAAAGGACAGGTGAGTACCAAGCACAATAAATAAAAGTCAGAAATGATCCTGGGGTCAAAGGCCAGGAAAATGCCAGAAAAGCATTGTAAAACCAGATGAAAATATTCTCAAAGAGGTGTTTTGTCCATAAAATGAAGAATAGAATGCAGAAGTAGTAAGAGAATTCCGAAGGCAGTCAGCTTCCCTGTCCTGCAGCAATGCTGCTGTTGAAACACTCTGCAGATATTTGAGCGTGGTAGGACCGCCGCAGTTCTGAACTCCAGGTACGCACGCAGAATTCACTCCCACAGCTACAGCCTAGGATCTCTCAGCCCTCTCATTCAACACACCTGTTTGCAATAATTTCTAACGGCAAAAGACAATACATTCTGAAGTTTCAGAAAAATGAAGAACAGCTAAAGAAGAATATGGTTTCTGATTTAGAAATTACTTTTAAACAGAAAAAAAAACCCTCTGAGACCTAAAATGCACAACAACAGGCAGTTACCATCTGGCATTTTTATTAAAAAAAACAAAACCAAAACAAGTACAAGCTAAAAACTGAGAGGACACACATTTTGAGCTTTTATGAACAGGTATCTTCTCACTAACCACAGTGCAACTATGCCACTTTTCTCTAATTTTCACATCCCAATATTTTTAATTACTAGGTGCAAAACACTGCTGTAAGATGCTGGATGTTACTCTAGTTGATATAGCATTTTGTAAGGATCCGTGTGAATTATTTGCTTACATCTCTTTACTTAATTCTAGATTGCATAAATACATATTTTTATAATTGCTATATATAACCATGTAAATATCTGCTTAAGTAGAAACTCTACATGATCCACTGTCGTGTCTTTTATTTTCATTTATTTACTTATGATGGCATTTTCTCTAAAATTACATGTAAGGTCCATGTTAAACTGCCAAAGCAAAGAAACTGACTGTTAGGGTGAAATATCCATCTTTTACTTACTTTTCCTACTCTTTGGTTTTGCTGAGACTACTACACGATTGAGTTCACTCCCTTACCAACATATACTGCATTATAAGGTTTAAGAATGTACAATTGGCCAGAACTATGATTTCAGAATTTAAGCCAGTTCTAAAAAAACCCTGAGTTTGTATGATGTGGACCCCCACATGTCTGTACGTGTATCTAAAGTCTCAAAGAAATAATGCTTCTTAACAAAAAGGAGAATAATTTATCTGTAATGTTTAATTTCTACCACTGCAATCAAAAAATATTCTATTTAAGTCCTCTGGTTATCATAGGATACAGACAATACCTGTTCATTCACGACTACTAATGCTTATGAGATGAATAGCAGCACACTCAACATATGGTATTTTGCAAGGTCAGTACAATTCTCTAACTGAAAAGGCTTCTGTAAGAGCTAACACAGAAGCAAACAAAAGGAAGAATGTTAATTCTTAAAAAGATGTACATTTTACTAAAATTCTCACAGAAATTGGACAAATAAATAAAATTCAGTATTTTAATCACAGCAAAAATATTCCTATTATAATTACTTGCAGAGACAAGTAATATATTCTACCTTAAATAAAGGCATGAGATGTTCAGATTCTAAATTAGAAAACACAGATCAACAGACAGATTTCAGACAACATATCTTTCTGTGACTGAGCAACCCTCTGCAATCTTCTCCAGACATTCCTGTATCTGCAAAGACACTGCTGGTTTACACATGTCCCAAAACCACACAAAAATATCAAGAGCAGATATAAGCAATGATCCTCCTCAACAATAACTATATCCAAAGCAGAAGAAATTACAGAACATAGCGTCAGCTTTTCTCTTGCTTCTCATTTGTGTCTGGAGAGACTGAGGCAAATACAAGGTGTAAAAGGGGGAAAAACCTTCAAATTCCAGACAACTAAAAATTAGGGGTAGCATTTTGTATTTCTTTTCTTCCTATTAAGTCTTGCTATTATTTTTTTGCCTATAAAATGTGCCTTCTGGATGCCAATGCTTCCCCATAGATATACTGTCATCTTTGAGCAGTGTTTAAAGCTGTGCATTCTAATCTAAGTGGACATGAGACGCTATATATTGTACATGTGAGTAGCACAGCACATTGTGTTTGCTTCAGTGAGAATATTTACACTATAAATACACATCCATTGTTTGAAAAAGCAGACAGAGATCTGAAATGTAAGGATGTGGTTAAAAATACAAATATTCTCACATAAAACCTTTCCACAACCTTGAACGGTGCTTTTGAAGGAATCTGTCTCTACAGAGGTATTCTTTTCCATTCAGAAAGGGATTCAACATCGAATAAATTATTTTGAAAAGGACCAAAAGTAATAATTGTATGTGGTTTTAATAGTGTATGAAATTAAATGCAGTAAGCTCTTCAAGACCCAATTTTAAATCCTCCAAATAAATAAATTTATTCAGAAGAAACACCTAAGCAGGGAAGGTCACAGTTCAGTAAAGGAATTGAATACTGAAATAATTTTCCCTGAAATACGTATTTCATAGTTTCAACAAATAGGGACAGCTTTAGGTCTAAAATTCTTCACTAAATCAGAGCCTACTCTGTGACTAAACAATAGTGGCACAATGTGAGTGCTCACCATTCTTCAACAGATGTATTGCCACAGCTTCTAATATTTACCCAGCCAACAGGAGACAGCAGCTGCAGAAGTTTTCACAGCCCACACTGTCACCTTGCACAAACTGCACTCCAGGCTGGGGGTGATTTCCACCGAAGTCAGGAACACATTTCATATCTTAAGAAAAAAAAAGTACGGATAGAAAAGACAACCTATAGCCACACATCTCCCTCATTACAGAAAAACAAGATGAAAAAACCCAAACCATTTACAGACATGTTTCCAGAAAACGGAGTCATGAGAGATTTACAAAATAATCCAAAATCTCACATTGTGAGAGGTTAACATGCCTGCTGGAAGATTTGTGAATCTTCTATATTAGTATATACAAATGTTCATACAAAATTCTGGCACAGATGCTACAAATCTGTGTGCATGTGTGTGTGTCTGTATCACGATGTCACTACGGTGGAAAAATATGGCTTAGTTACGACAATGGCTGAGGAGCAGCACAGACTATGAGACAACCAGATAACCTTACTACGGAGGTTTGTGTCTTTCATTTCTAATTGCAGCAAAATGGGGGGCAAAATACTAGAACTGCCTACCCTCTAATTCTAATGCAACGGGTCTGAAAAGTAGATAAGGTACTGTAACAAGAACAACCTCTGTGCTTCTAGCAGGTTGAATGATAACCCTTAAAGGCATCCCATTAAAAGCCAACAAAAAGATTCTTCACCTCTTTCTCTTCTCTCCTCTATCCCCTTAAAATGAATGCTGCAAATTATTAGCCAACGCTAGCAATTGGAGAACGAAGCAGCTTGCATGCGGGTATATTTTCACAGTGATTCTAATCTGAGAAATTTACTTGCTCTTCCCCTTCTATCTGATAAACTATACATTCAAGCGTTCTCATTAGTGTTCGGATCACCAAAGAGAGCTGGAGATGAATCAGTCCATCCACCCCTCCTCTCCCTGCTCTGTCGAGATTATTTCATTGAAATGTTCATTTTCATCCCTGCTGGCAACATTAGAATGGAAGTATTTAACCTGTTTCCATTACTTATACAAATTACCATTATGGGGTAGGACAGATGTTAGAATCATGCCACATAACTGACTTCCATACATTCTTTACGGGGAGGATAAGAAGAAGGAAAGCTGTTAGATCATATTATCCAGTCTCAATAATGTTCTCTCTCCTCCCAGATTCATTAACTTCCAACATCAACGTTTCCCTTTCTTTCTGTGTGAAAATGCTCCGTCTCCTTGAGCTCATTTAATTTGGAGCAGGAAATCTTTGTCAGAAATAATTTTTTGATCAGGTGCTCTAACTAAGGGGCGAAGGGGGGCTGGGGAAAGAATAAAGAAAAGGGGGGGAAAAACCCAACACCTTGTCGAAAATGTTATTTCTCTAACATGGATGATGAAAGAGA
>VWZT01002866.1:564730-594730 GCA_013397055.1 Pachycephala philippinensis
ATTTTAAATAAAACTGTTTGTGTCAGTGGGGTCAGAGGCTGGAGGCTTTCTAACACTGGTTGAGTGAAGAATATTGATTCCTTCTACAGTCCTTGCTGAGACAAAATTTCCACTTATGTAAAGGCAGCTTCTGCCTGGACAAGGTTTCCAAGTGAAAATAACACTCACACAACTCAACCACCAAACCCCACAACAACAGTGTAACATACCACAGGTTACCTGTGCAAGCCCAAATGAGCAAACCTGACTCAGGAGTCACAAATTACTTGGCCTGTGGGTGGTAAAGGAGGTCCAGCTTAGGGAAATTCTTGTCCCACTTTTTGTTTCTAGCATTGCCAAATAAGTCCTTAAGTAAAATTACGGGATTCCTTCTGCTTGTCACACAGTTTCACTTTCAGAGAATATATTACTCACAACAAAGGCTGGGGTTTTTGTTTGTTCAGTTGGTTGGGTTTTTTACAATGAGACAGACTTCCGTCTATTTCTGTGAGAAAAAAAAGATACTCATTCGTTTGTACAAACTCTAGTTCAAGCGGGAGAACCTTGGAGAGGCCTTTCATGCAGAGTGCTGCCTACAGGATTTCCAACTCCACAAGGGTAACGAAAAGATAAGGCAGTTGGTTTCAATACCAAACTTTATGAGGAAAAGGTGAGGATATGCCACTTGGACTACATGTTTGTGGTTTCTCCTGCCGTTTCCTCACTTACTGAATATATATCATAGCCATTGTGGTTTACCCTCAATATAACCCCTTCTGTGATGAAAGAAACATCAATCACTCACTATGGTGGGTTTTAGCAATGTAGGTTCATGACACCATAAAATTTGGGAAGTGTGGGGACACTGGGCTCTGATAAAATACCAATGTCACTTGTTTAAATTAAGAAACACATTCAGATCTGGTTTATTCTCAAATTAAGAAAGCCGTTCGTTAAAAAGATTATTTTTCAAACCAAAATTATTCCCGGTACTACCACATCATGTGATCAACCAGAAGATAGATCCATTGCAGCAAATCCAGGAAACACTTGCTTTGCTTCTTATTCAAAATAATTCCTTTAAAAACCAACAAAACAAACAAACAAAAATCCACACCTGGCAAAATAAGAGACAATACAAGAGCCAATTTAACTTAGATTATATCAGGAAGATGGATGAATTACAATGAAAAAAATAATTAAAATAATTAAAATAGACTGCATTCAGCCTTTAACATTACTCAAAATTATAAGGCTACTGACTAAAATCCAGAGTTTGAAAAAAGTTAAAATTTTAGTATTTTTGTCTATCAAGGAATAAAGGTACCTTCTTAGCAGCTATAACAATTTAAGGTGATGAGAAGAAAAAAGCCAAAAGCCAACTGCCCAGGACCCTAATCTTTAACAATTCTTTGAAATACGACCTCCTACGTCATTTAATTTTTGAAAACCCTAAGGTCATGTAACACACTTTCTCTGTCATTTGTAAGTACATTAACTCAGTGGCCATATGACAGTGAAATTATGATAATGGGCTGCTAAAATGGGTCATGCAGACACTGCGTTTCATGTTAGCTTCAAACAACAGTGAGAATATAGTCCAAATCAAATATGACAGTACAAAAGCACATGGTTTACTTTTCTCAACGCTTTGCCAGTAACTGGGAAGAAGGATACAACCACTAAATATAGATGCATTAGTAGAGTATCCCACCTGTGAACTGTCCTTCTCTCCCCACCCATGATGCACTAAAAGAAAACTGCCACAACAAAGAAGCAAACTTTTTAATAAAAGACTGTATTTATTATTCCTTGTAAGGTTTTTCTTTGCAGAAAACAAAGGTTATCCCTTGACAAAGCCCACATTCTTAGAATGTAAACAACATCCTAAAAGAAGACAGAGAACAACACAAATCCTCACACAAAATAAATCAGGTTTTGTATTTTGAAAAGTATACAATCATTAGTATGCATTCTTCTGTCTGTACCCTAAACTGAATGGATACTACTGCCTGAAGCCTATGCTTATCAATACAGACCTTTGAGAACCCCAAAATTAAAACATACCTAATTTTGTATATATATATATATACATATANGACAAAATTATCCTGAAGTGCATGCTTCAGGGACAGCTTGTTTATGTTCCTGCTTGTATCAATCTAGAGGATCAGGAATCTTTTTGCAAAATTCAAACAAGCATGGCACATCAGGGCTTGCTTGTCCTTTCCTCTTTCATACAGAGCATTCCATTTGGGAGGAAAAGAGCTGCAGTGTTGAGACTCTTAAAGACGACCTCCTGAAAATGCAGGCCACCCGCACAGGATCGAAATCTTTGCACAGGTTAAAATCATACAACTGCATTTAACCCATTGATTTTTTACTATGTTAATGCTTATTAACTACCTGTAATAAAGGCACAATTTTCTATAAAAAGCCCTTTTCTCTTTCTTTGTCTTTTCTGCACAATTTGAAAACTGTCAGTCTAATAGTTCCTAAGAGAACTCAAAGCAGTAAGGTTGACGAACACAAAAGCACAGAAACACCATCGCATGCAAAAGTTAGCTGAATAGCACAGATAATTGCTTAGATAATTATTTTGATAGAAGCCCTGCTGAAAGCTCCTATATTTTATCATACATGTGAAGTGTACATGACCCACCTCCAACATGCGAGCCCTGTGCTGCATGGTAACTGAACTAGCGACTTTTTTCTTTTCCTTTTAGTTCAATACGATAAATAACATGTGCAGTTAGCTAAAAGGAGAATGGGCAACCTAGATTGCCAGGCTCATATTTATTTTTAAGCAAATTGTGTCTGTCAGACAGGGGGAGAAATCAAGTTACATAATTTATGTAAGGGGTGTCCATTATGTACATAGTAATGTAGCAGTCTGCGAGAAGACAAGCAAGTAGCAGTGAGAGAAGTTGCTCTTGAGGAAGATCACATTGCCCAGCTCCAGCCCGTGAGCCTCCTGAGCCTTATGCAGCCTGACTGACAATGAGATTTAATGTAGCCTAACTACAGTAGCCTTGAGCAGACATACAATTATAACAGGAAGGCACAGAGAGTTTTAGTGTATTAGACTGTATCAGACTGTTGTGAGCATCCGTGGCATAATCAGCAAACGCTTGCTCTTCCAGGCTCTTCCCCCCACCACCTGAAAATTCAGAACATAAGAACCTTCCACTATTAAGAACTTGAGTAAAGGTCATTTTGTTTTCCTCAATACCATAAAAAATGGCATAGCTAGATTTGACATGCATATGCAAATCAGCACACAGGAAAAAAAACCACCTGATTTTCCTTCACACTGGATTACTGTATCTGAATAAAATGTTTGGTATAAACACCTTGACTAAGAAAAAAACCCACACCAGCTCTGTGGTTTAATTGGCAGGATAGACTTAACAGATGTAACAGTGCTGGCTAAGGTTATTGTCTCATGGCAGATCATGACAAAAATATACAATTCTCCACTGGTCAGAAAAACAATAATTCAGCTTAAGTTGTATTTTAACATACTACTAAACAAGACAGGGAGGTATTTTACAATACCTGAGAATATTACATCAATTACAGATAACTGGTTAATAATATCAGTACATATAACACAAAACAAATGGTATTACTTATATAGGTGAAAAAAATCATCATGGCTTTTCAATTTGTGAACAGTTGAGATGTCATGAAATGCAATATGTCACTTAGTGCTTTGACACTCAATCTTTCTTGGCCTTAATTAGCACTTTTGTTTCAAAGAGCTTTGAGTATATGACCCTAATGACTAAATAACTGCACTCACCCTCTCAAAAAATCCAAACCATTTTAATTCACTAAGACGATAACCAACCCAAATGTTAACTAAATGTGTGTTTATGCAGAGTTTAGAAGGGGAACTTTTGGCAAGAGTAAATAGAGACTGTTATTTTGACCGTACTTTTCATAAAACACATGTTCACACAGAACCACAAAAGGCATACATACAGACTAAATATATGCAAAAAAAAAAAAAAAAAAAAAAAAAAAAAAAAAAAAAAAAAAAAAAATCCAACCAAACCAATCCCACCTACATACCACAAAAGGAGTTACCAAATAATGCATTAACTTCTACCACTCATTCTAAAGTTCTTTTTTAACCCTCGTGATGGGTCTAGATAGATACTATGTGCACTAAAGTAGCACAGAAATACACCCTTATCTAGCGCTAACATCTTTAATTTGTCACTTTCATGGCAGACATTTCCAGATAGTCTAGAGGTACAGAAATTTTATGTTGCCAGCACAAAAGCAACTGAAGTACCTGACCACTTAAGCCCTCATATTTTAAAATTCATGACAGACACAAAGTAAATTTTACTAAAGATTATTATATAATCAATAATTTGTTCAAAACGTTTTTCTCATGGAAAGTTATGATGTTATTTCAAGCAACTGCTTATTACCGTGTTATAAAGCATATTCTTCTGCAATATTCTGTTCAGGATCATGAAACCTTGGCAGCCTTATACATTTCCTCTTGATATACAGCAAGAAGTAACAGAGTTTGGGACAGTAATAAAAAGGATTCATCACTTTAAAATAGTTTAACATCCATTGTGTGCATTAAATGTTGGGAAAATGTTTGCAGGAGCTACTGCAAAAGAGCTGCAAATCTAATTCTTTTCCCCTGTCTGATTGATACAATCAGGAATTCATTTAAATGGTCCTTTAGTGAGCTGTCATCAAACTGCAGCCCATTTACAGAAGGTTAGCTAATTAATGAACTCTTGATTGAAGATTAATTTGGCAACGCTTTTTAATTTTCGCCTTAAAACCATGACAAACAATGATGTATTTTAATTAGAGCTTCAACTATAGCTGGGTGCTTTATATACATCTCTGATATTGTAAACAGATCACATCTATTCATTGGTAAATAGATAATAATGTTTAATTATCTGGAAATTAACAAAAGACTAACAACATATCCTAATTTTATACATGCAGAAATAACGTATGTCCATAAAATAAAATGTCTAATTGAATAATGTAGATTCTACCAAGGTATTTCCAAATTGCCTCTGTAACACATTGCTTTAATAAAAACTACTTGGTGCTAATTAAAAAGAAAGATATGAGCGGGTATATTCTGTACTCATACCTACAGATGTAGTAATCCAACTGTCCAGTATAAACCTGCTTCTTCTACATAAAAATTATTCTGTCTTCTTGTGAACTGTGGTATATCTGCACAATGATCAGTGATTTATTTGTGAAATTGCTAGAATGGGGAAGCCACACAGAGGTCTCAAAGCTTGTGACCAAGGTAAATAAAATGTCATAATATATTTAGCAAATAATAACAAAAAAAATAGAGAAAATCATCATCAGAAGATGCCAGGAAACAAATAGGAATGCAGAAGAATAAAATTCCTAGCATTTCTTCTCCCAAATAAAGTCACTGTTCATAGTGCTGCAGCCTAAATAATGGCAGCAAATTCAACTGTATTTTCAGAAAAAGTTCAATCACATTATTTTTCAATTTATCATTCTAATATTCAGTCCTGTCTTCTATTTACAACTTTTTGTTTTCTTTTTCAAAAGACATGGCCTTTCATAGCTTTTATTTTATGTGCCATTACCCTCAACTCAGTTATTCTAACCACAAAAAGGCGGCAATGAAACACCATTGTCAAGTGAAAGCAGCAGCAAGTTCCTGCATATTGTCTGTGTTTTTGTTTGTGTGTTTGCTTTAAGGACAGGAAAACGGAATAGCATTTAAGATGCTCATAATAACCGTGCTCACAAATAACACAATCAATAGCTTGTGGCTTTTTCAGAAATCATTTTCAACTAACTTGTCTTCTAACACTGGAGACACAGAGTGCTTTCATCTGTTTGAGATCTGGTCTTTAATTGCTTCAGATTAACATTAAAACACTATAATGTTTACCAAAAATGCCTTGGCTATAATTTCATGCATTTTATTTCATTTTAAACACTGTTATATATTAATGACAAAATATCTGTCGATAACAGCAAAGAGAAACCTGAAAATTAATTCCATCTAAGAAGGTCTCACTTCCCCATTGATTATACAGTCAGAGCTTCGTTAGGCAGGTGAAAGGTTCTGCATCAGACCCATCATCTTTGCCTGAACATAAGAAACTCACAGCACCTGTATGCGCTTATCCAGGGAAGTATCAATTTTTGGATAGATGAATATGTGAGCTTTTTTGTAGATTATGCTGGAGCCAGTCATGAACTGCTGAAAGAACTTGGGGTTTTCTTTAATTCTGTCTTTGTTTTTCATTGATTTTATGGCAGGTGATGCTTCTCAGAGGTTTATGGACAGTATAATCAAACACTGGGGAGAACATGAATTCTTGAATATTTTTGTAGTGCAGCCATGTCTTAATAAGAAGACAAATCCCAATCCTGGAGAGACATCTAAACAGAGATAGAGCACTCGCCACTTAATTCTTATTTACTGTGTTCCAGGTAAGTATTACTACTGCTAGCATTATGGCCAGACATCATTATCTCCTCTGTATGACCTCTGGTACTTCAGTTTAGTCACACTTTTGTTCATATAGAACACCTGTGGAAAGCACATCAATAGCTAACCAAAACGTAGTACCACAAAATCACACCGTGATTTGTTTTCTCACGTGACATGATATCTGGAAAAGTGCAGGAGAAACAGCAGAAGCAAGCTGTCCCTGTACAACCAAATGTTCCTAGAGCTACCAAAACCAATGAAGAAGAAAAATTACTGCTATGATAACTAACACCTGTGCATAAACACAGTATACTTTGACAAAATAAGTGTATGAAGTAAAACAGACAAAGGCAAAATTTAATTCTATATTCACTAAAACAGATCCAAACTCACGTATCAATAATAAAATGGGTGTAGGAGAGGAAAGAATTTGGCCTACTACTTGCATCTTTTTGATCCAGCAACTATTCCCCTAGCCCGGCTGGAAAAAAAAAAAAAAGATACAAGGTTAGAGGATAAGAATCCAATAATGTAAAATCAGTGGCATACAAACATTTGAGAAACAGCTTTCATCAGAGCTGTCTAGACCTAGATGTTTAAAATCATCTGTGTGAAAGGAGAGAGGAGAAAGGGGAAAATCACCTCTTTGTTCCAAAGAAAATGTTAGATTTTTTTACAATTATTTTAGTTTGAGTGGGTTGTGGAGACCATTAAAGGAAATGAGCAGAAAAAGTGTTTTCATCACTTGTTAGTTCGTGCTTGAAAAGCTCAAATACTGTTTCATTTTAATAGTTCAATCTTGGCATCTATGTACTCCTCGGTGCAGAATACAGGCACTGGCAATGTAGGGAAAAGAATATGTGAAGTTACAGGTGAAGGAGAGAGGCCTGACAGGTATTATCAGACAGTGTTTTCTTGCCCACTGCAGGGGCACAGCAAGTTCTCATCCAGGCTGCACTGGGATGTGTTTCACTAACACGAGCGTTTTCCCAGCACATCCTTCTCTGGGTCCCCAGCTCTTCAGCGATGGTGAGTGACTTACTTGGCACTGTTCAATACAGTTAAGTAGCACAGACGTCAGCTATAGCAATTTAAAAACAAACAAACAAAAAGGCAAAGGCCACAATATAAAATATATTTGTTCCTTTGATTTGGAGAAGTGTGGGTATGTTCAGATTACAACTTCTGTTGCTGTTTCACTGTGTGCCTTGTAAAACTCTTAGGACCTGCTTCTTCCATGGGATGCATACCCTCTGCAAAATACTGCCTGCCCTTATTGGCACCAAGGGTATATCATAGGAGGTACTGAGCAAATCACAGAAGAAGGACCTTATTCACTCTGTCATCCCACTGTTAAATCTTCGCTAAAATGTGAGGGGAGACCTCGAGGCTTTGCCTTTTGCTGTTTGGTCTTTTTATAAAAATTATCAAGTGTGTAGACGGCAAAACAAAAATCCATGAAGGTTTGTCTTTTCTGATCTACACATGAATTTATTTAAACAGGGAACCCCATGAGTATGTTAGAATACTAAAACAAGAGGTCATGAAACCACAGAGGATACTAATTTTTCATCAATAATGATAAGAATACTCCTACTTAGCTGGGAATCAGTAAACAAGCAAGTTACCTGCAAAAACTATTTTAATCCCACACCTGCTTACAAAACGTACCATACATATACATGGCACTAATTTGCAGCTGTAATGGAAAATAAAATCTAAACTTCATTACTTGGTTTTACCTATCTGAAGAAAAATACAACATTGTATTAGTGGCTATTCTATCACTTAAGAAATAACGAACAATACTGGATCTATTATGAAAGATTTGTGGCACACACTTAGGCACCTTTAAAGTAGAAAACCTTGGTTATCTAATAAAATGCACTTCTTGACTCTTTGGGTGGGACTGCACTTACAGCCAGATGTTTCTGGTTGGATTAACATTTCCCATCCAAGCTCCTTACACCATAATGTCTGTTCCATTCATAGGAAAACACCATCAAGTTCTGGAGTAAGCTTCCTCTCTGTATCAGAGAGCTGACTGTCACTCATGGTCAGGATCTTCCTTTCCTGCAATCAATCTACAAATACAAATCTGAGATTTAAGGGTGCAGATTTCAAGCCAATTCATTACTTAAAATCTAGAAACAATTTTAAAATGCCCTGGGAATACTCACATACTTAAAGAAAGGCATATGCTTAACCCCTGAGAAATGAAGTTACTGTCTTTCTGACATGCATACATACATATCAAGGACTCAAGTCCACATCAGAGGAACACACACAGATGGGTTCACAGTCGCAAAAACAAGACCTGAGCCTCACTAACAACATTAGAAGCCACACAAAATGAGGACCGGACACTCCAAACTATCAGAGATCATTACCGGAAGCT
This sequence comes from Pachycephala philippinensis, assembly GCA_013397055.1. NCBI lineage: Eukaryota > Metazoa > Chordata > Aves > Passeriformes > Pachycephala > Pachycephala philippinensis. Next base: position 573,592 of record VWZT01002866.1, read on the forward strand.
AGAACTTCCTATTCTGGTTGAAACATAATACACAGTAAACTAAATATCTTCTCCCAATGATGCTTTCGGAATATAAGCTTCCATTTGAAAGAATTTCAGTGTCGGAACTCAGTAAAAATAATGTATCATGTATAGAACGTTGGTTTAGAGTGTTAACTTTTCCTGCCTCTAAGGAAATATAGTCACCTAGTCTCAAACTACTTTAATTTTGCCTTTAAAAACTTAAAATAAAGAAAATAAAGATCGAGTTTTGAAAGAATTGTTTAGATTTGGCCTGGTTTTTTTGGTTGGTTGGGGTTTTTTTGGTGGTTTTTTTGTGTTTTTTTCATTTTTCATTTTTCGTTTTTGTTTTTGTTTTTTTGGTTGGTTGGTGTTTTTTTAATTTAGAAAACTCCATCTACTGGTATTTCTTCGCTGATTATTTGAAACAGTTGAAACTAACATGGTGCCTTTTTGTTTACTTCTGCATCTATATCTTGGCATCAAACATACTGCTAAAAAGCTGGCAGTGCTAGAGTTCAGTTTACTGCCAGAGCTTGGATCAGTGAAGAGATTTTCCTGCATGACTTACCAAACCAAAGTCTTTCTGCACTTGCACAGTGTAAAAGGTCCCACCAATGCCCAAAAAAACCTAGATCCCTGCACCTAACAACGTTTTCAAAAGAGATATTGCCTCGTATTGTTAATCTTCACTTTCAAATATAGGTAAAGGGGAAGAAACAGCATTTTGCATAGTCTACCACAGCATTAGTCAGGAGAAAGTCAACCTTGGGGCTGGCAAACTCCAGAGCACAGAGTTCCCTCCCTCTTGCCTGCTTTTCCCCATTGCCTCTAAGAGCTACTTCTTTAATTGTTTACCTGCCTCCAAACAGCATGCATTTGTCTGCATTCCTGGGCTTAATAATTATAATTATAAATCAATGTGCATTAATAAAATAAGTTTGTAAGAGCTTAGTTGTCTTGCTATTTATGACACTATAAAATACTCACATTATATGAACAATCCCAAGAGGTTTCTATTATCTCTTCTCCCAATCATTTTATGATTATCATCTCATAATCATTTCAGAGAGAAACAGGCAAAGTAGATTTGTAAACATCTATTCAATTTCTCAGCATTGTAATTTGGAATTTTCTCTCCCCTGTCCCACTATGGATATTTAAAAATAATTTAAAAATAAATCCTCTGCTGAGATTACAGAGCACAGGAAGAGACTTTGGCTCAAACATGCATGACAACATGCAAGTTAAGGGAAGTCATATAGCCAGCTTTGCATGACCTTAAGTATTAGGGCAGCTCTTACTGAACAAGAAGCAAACCTTAGGTGTCCCCCAGATGTCTTGATGGTTGATGCTTCAACATAAGGATGATTAAGAAACCACACATCCTACAAAATACTGCACTCTAAAACTTGGAATAAATTCCCCTTTTCCTAGCTGCAACATTTCTGAGCAGGGCTTTAGCACTCCATTATTGTGAATGTTTTTTGGCCCAAGGCAAAAAATATTGACGAAGTTCCACCTCCAAGACAGTTATTGTCTCTGTATACTTGATAGCAGCCTTCACAGGTTCACCTGCCAGTATTAAATCCTTGGTTTGGGTGAGAGAAGTAAAAATTTGCTAGCATTCCAAGCTATTTCACAGTAGCAGCAGCTACAGCAGCAAATCAAATTGTTCTTTCAATTAAACCAGTTCAGTGCCTTAGAGAGGAAAGATCTAGACCTGCCCTTCTCCAAAAAAACTGCAGTTTATGCCAAGTCTGAAGTTTTTACTACAAGTGAGAGGAAAAGGCTCAGATGTTCTTATTCTGGTGGTCAATAACCCACGTCACAAAATAAAATGTGTTTGAAACCATTTGTGTATAGCTGACAGTCTTTTCTAGAAGCCAGTGACACTCAAGTAGGCCAAATGCCAAGGTCTCCAAGGGGGCCATCACCAGGTCTGAACCTTCCTTTTGTCAGCAGCATGCACCAAAAGATTTGCTAGAAACTGGCAATACACTGGAAGGCATCAGGGAGCAGGGGGAAACAATCTATGATGATAATTTCCCATATTTAAGCAGGCCAGAAAGAGCACTTTGTGAGGTACTAAAGCACCTCAATAGGAAGTACTTAGGCAAGTAAAACCCAGGGCCTTGTTGCAACAAGGAAAGGAAAGGAAAGGAAAACTCATTTGTGAAAAACAAATATCACCATGACTGTCCTGAAGTAAAACATGATACAAATTTAGCTGGTTCTGTCTGAAAAGCAAAACACCTTACTTTTTTACTTCCCCTGCATAAAGACATCTATGCAAACACAGCAACTGCCCCACATAGGCACAGTGTTTGTTTGCACATGGGACATGGAGTGACAGCGATGATCTACCTTTCTCTGTTTTCCTTTTGAGCTGTTTTGGGGTTTTTTTGACAGAGCTTTCACTCACAGGCAGGATGGGGGAAATAACTAAGATGCCATCTGCTAACAGAATATATAACTGTCACTGTATCACAGAGGGGGCTTAAAGAACTGTGTGGCTGGGTCCCCTTAAATGAAATGCCCATGGCTACACAAGGATGAAAACCAAATGAACCCTCATGGGTAATCTATCCAGGTTAGAGAGGGGGTCATGGCAGGGGCACCACAGAAAGGCATGCACTCTGCATGGGAAAGCAAAAGAATGTCAGAAACCAGAATTTCACTGGCTTTAACTTCAGAGACAGCAAACTCTTTCCCTGATGCTTTTTAAAAGAAAACTTTAAAATATCATAACACCAAGCCAACATCTGAGTTTGAAACAGAATTGTCAAATCCTCTACTCTTCATGTAAACACTTCATATTGCCATCATAGCAGGAGATGGGAGACAGCTCCAAATCAATTTACATTGACTACTATAAACCACTTTTTTTCAGCTGTGCGAAAACGTGGCCTTATATTCAGAATTTACAGATTCTGCAGCCTGCATCTGTAAATTACAGATCAGAATTACACTAGATGAGTTTATGATGTCCAAGCTTTCTCAGAAGCAAGCCCACCCCTCAACTCAATTTAATGGAGGTTAAGAACACCCAGTAGCTTGCAGAATCCTAAGAGGAGACTCTTCCCCTTTTCTTGTCCCAAATTTGCTCAATAGATAAAATCTCAGTGTATCTCACCTACTTTACCTATATAATACTTTCACTGGAAAACTTTTGTATGTTTCTGAAAATGTAAGTGTTCTGTTTCTCTTTTCTAATTAGTATTTCTACCATTTTCCTCTCCTTCACCGTTTGCTTCATTCCTTCACTTGCACACACAAACACACACAGAATCCCCCATGCCAAAGGCAGAGGAGTAAATCCAGATTCTCTTCACTGATTATGGGCACAGTTTTAATTTGTGCAATAGTCCTTTTGATAACAATGCCTAGTTAAAACATCCATTAAAAGTCTGTATCAGTCATTTAATGGTGGAAGAATCTAATAGGGTTCCATTGGAACTCCTCCATTAACTTTTAACAGAATTCTTTCTTATAGTCAGTGTTGTAAAACAGGGATATTTCACAAATTTAAGACCAGCCTCATTCTCCATGGGGTGATAGTTAGGTCACCGCTTCCCAATCTTTTTTGGGTAACTACATCAGTTCACCATTTCAGTCGCAACAATCAGTCTCTTCACAACTTATTAATTGCAGCTTGTACTCGCTCATTTGCACTAACTCCAAATCACAAAGGGCCCTGAGAGTCCCAGTTGCACGGCTGGTCATGATGCATATAAAAAAGGCATAGCCACCAGTTTCTAAAAAAAACCCCAAAAACCCATATTCCCAACCATTGACAACAAAGGACCAGGCCCACCATGGTAACTACTGATCTGTCTGACTTTTATTCAGGAATCTAAACTCTCAGCCATGGAGGTGAGCTTGTGTGTAATTAGACATCTTGGCAGATCTGTCTAAAAACTATATATTATCTCCATTGGTACATATAGCAGTTACTAGAAGAAAGAACTGCTGTACAGGCACTGTCTCCTTCCACTGAGATTTACAGGGAAAAGACAGCAAACAGCAAAACTGAGACCACATTCCTATATTCATCAGCCACTCTATGCTGTTAGAAGATTTTCATCTTGCCAATTATATTATGCTCTTTTGTAAGTAAATCTCAAAATCTTTAATGCAGAAAGGCAACGGCTGCTAACTTAATTTTACAAGTGCAAAAGCTAAGGCACAGAAACAGAGCTCAGTTCTTTTAATTCCCAGCCTTCAAGAGCAATGTTGAAGGCACTGGGAACTGGCACTGTTCCTTCAGGACTAGCTTAAAATAAGGGAATATTCTGGTTCTTGGCCAGACTCTGAGTGGTGGAAGTACTGTTTAACTCTCTAGCATGACGACCTCCTCCAGCTACAGAAGCATGAGGTACAGGTGCACGTGGGAAATGAGAAGGGATTTACATGGGAGATTCCAGCCCGAACAAGTGAATCACCGTAATGGAACAGGTCAGGACCCCCAGCTCCCACTGTCGGCTTCAAATCCTTCTACCCACAGAATGCAGGGGGAAATATTGTCAAGATTATCCTCCTGTCACACTTTCAGAATTAAGAATTTCATTAATCACCAAGGAGTTCAAAGATCCTGTAAATCTGATTCTGTTCGCGCTTCTACCGGTTTGACACTGATGCAGCTGTGAATCCATTGGCTGAAAATGAGGCACCCCAAATTGCATATGCATAGCTACAAGGAATCAAGTTCATAAATGTTATGATTTTCTCAGGCAAACAGCAGTTTCAGCAAACTTGAGCAGGAGGCCTGAAATTGACATGGCTTGTGGCAGAAGAGCCTCTTCAGAAGAAAATAAGAATGATGGAATTTTTTTTCCCATTACACCCCACACAAGCATAAAAAAAAGAAGAAAAAAATCAAAATGCAATCAAATGTCCCTAAGATACATGTGGTTATATACACACACCTTTCTCAAGTAGTAGAATCAGCCAGCTTTTGGCCTTGTGCTTCATGATACACTGAACTAAGCAGAGGTTTTACTACTACCCCACACAATTTTACTCACAAGTTTGTTTATACATAAATAAACACACACACACACACACACACACACTCACAAGCTTTTCTCAGGCTAGGTAATACGTCCCAGAAGCACAGACAAAAAAACGGAAAAGGATGAATAAAAGTGCTCTCTTTCTGTGCCACTTCTATTAATATTAAAAAACGGGTTCTTAGAGAATAATTTTTTTGTGATTTTTTTGTTTGTTTTATCCACTTGTTCATCGTTTGTAAGACTCATAAATAAACTGAAGTTACTCCTAGGAAAGGCTAGTTAAAAGAGGAAAATGGAAGACCAAGTTACAGACTTTCAAAAAATAATAAAAAGGGTCTCATGAAAATATATTATAAAGAAATAATTAATTTTTATACATGTGAAATCACATAAGCTTCACCTAGGCTTTTGAAGAACTTTTTTCAGCTGTTTTGAGAAGAGCGTAACCACCGGAACATGAAAACACTACATCTAAATGGAACAGTAGGAGTTGTTTTCTTACATAGGGAATTTGTGACAAGAATATATCACAGGAAAAACTTAAATAAATCTAAACTTAGACATTGAGTCTGAGGTTACATCGGAATTATACTATGAATGCTCTCCAGTCCGTTTGCTGCCACACAGGTACACTTGTACCTGCCCTTCCCTTTCGTAGCTTACCACCCATTACTGCATCCTTGAAACTGTACATTGTGATTGTACATCTCAGCATCTCACTTACTAAAAAAGTTAGGTGGCAGAAAGAGTAGCAAAGCAGCAGATCCCCGGTGCTACTGAATCAAGAGCTTAAATAGAAAAGCTGTTTTAGGGAAAACTCAAGTAATTTTGGTTTCAAAAACAAAAAAAAAATTTCAAAAAGAAAAAAATTATTTGAGAAATTTTCCTTTCAGAAGCAGGGAAGTTTAGGAATAGATTTCAGGAATAGATTTCCATGCAGCCCTTTAAAAATACTTCAGCATGTTGGAGAGATGGGCAGAGAAGAAATACCTGAAATTCAACAAAGGTAAATAGAGGGTCCTCCACCTGGGGAGGAATAACCACACACACCAGCCCAGACTGGGGACTGACCTGCTGGAAAGCAGCTCTGCAGAGAAAGACCTGGGGGTCATGGTGGACAGCAAACTGTCCATGAGCAAGCAGTGCCCTTGTGGTCAACAAGGCCAACGGTGTCCTGGGGTGCATTAGGAAGAACACTGCCAGCAGAGCTAAGGAGGTGATCCTGCCCCTCCACTCAGCCCTAGTGAGGCCACATTTGGAGTGTTGTGTCCAGTTCTGGGCTCCTCAGGGCAAGAGAGACATGGAGCTCCTGCACCAGCTCCAGTGGAGGGCAAGAAAGTTGATCAAGGGACTGGAGCATCTCTCTTGACAAGGAAAGCTTCTGAGGGAGCTGGGCCTGTTCAGCCTCAAGAAGAGATGACCTTATCAATGTCTATAAGTATCTGAAGGGAGAGTGTCAGGAGGATGGAGTCAGGCTCTTCTTGGTGGTGCTGAGCAATAAGACAAGAGGCAATGGGCAGACTCTGATGAACAGGAAGTTCCCCCTGAACACGACGAAGAATTTCTTTATTATGCAGGTGATCGAGCACTGGAACAGGTTGCCTAGAGATGTTGAGGATTCTTCCCCCACTGGAGATATTCAAGAACCATCTGGACGCAATCCTATGCCATGTGCACTGCTTGAGCAGTGAGGCTGGACCAAATGACCCACTGTGCTCTCTTCCAACCTGACTTATCCTGTGATTCTGTGATTTATCCTCAGTGATACAGCTTGCTATATGCTATGCTATACATTGATGTAGCTTGCTAGGCAAAGATGAAGGCTGATAGGATGAACTGTTGGTGCAAGAGATATCTAAACTAATGCTTGCATGGGGGGCGAGGAGACCATTGTCTCTAACTACAGAAAGGTTTCTAAAGGAAATGCATCACTTTCACATTTCACTGTACACCTGTATAGCGGCCACACTAGTGCTCAGGCACAAAGCACTTCCAAGGAACTGCATTTAGTTTCTGAAAAAAGGGCTAGCTAAAGTTCTGCTCATTGCTAAGAACAAGCCTGGCTGCACCTGGTGTAGACTGTCAGTGAAAGCAGATTCACACTATGAAGCTGAGACTGTACAGATGTTGAAGGACACATTTAGTGTAGGTAGCTGGGTGTGCAGCTGCAGTGCAAGCTGCTGCAAGTTGAGCTCTGGGTGATGGAAGTCCCTGACAAGAGGCCGTGAAATGCCGAGCCTCTGCATAACCAAGGGCACAGGGACCTGTGGCCCAGCCAGGTGAATGGACAGTCAGAGACACATCAGGGGCGGAGCACCCCAGACTTTTGCACATTTAGACTGTAAGGGTTTTCTTTGTCTAGGGTCCCTCCTCAGAGGCACCCAGCTCGAGCTGTTATTTTATTGTTTACCTATTATACCATGACTGAATTATTTGAAGGATTTGGACATCTGAGACTTTGCTATGGGAAACCTGGGCTTGAGCCAGTAGGGAAATCTGGTCTGACTTGAGTGTGGAGTGTGTAGCTGCGAAGGGGCTTCAGCCCCAGCTCAGGTGATGAGTGCAAGAGCTAGAGTGGCTCCCGGATGGTCAGTCTGGGAAGTTTACTGAACAAAGAAGCAGCTGAGGAATGCTGATGTGTTCTCACTGATGCTGGGAGAGGTAATCCCCACAGCTGTGGGAGCAGTGGCCTTCAGCAGAAGGGCAGCAGCAGAACAGCGGTGGCAGTAACAAATTTTCACAGTTATGTTTGCTGTATTTCTGGTCCTGCAAAAGTGTCACAGAACTGACACCGCTGTAAACTCACAGGCCTTTGGCAAGATTCTTATAAAATACAAAGGCATAGAAAGATGGACATGGGCAGGGTGGCAATGTGCTGAGGAAGAGGATTACAGAGACTGTACATTATGCTGAATTTTCTCTGAAACTGCTACACATGGTGTTCTCCAGTCTAGAAACCCTCTCTAGAACGAATCAAAAGACTACATTAAATTCTTTTTTAAAGTGCAAAACATTGCAGGGATGCTCCTGGTTCAGTCCTTTTTCTACATACTAATGTTTTCTTTCTGTGTGTTCTTTCCAGATAGAAAATACAGTACAAAGGCACAAACCTTGAAAGATTTATCTGATCTAAGCAAAATTTTAGTCAGAAGTACAGCATCTGAAGGAGTGCTTTCCACGTGTAAACAGAAGAGTTAATCTGAGGAACTGGGCCATTCACCTGAGGAAGTGAACCGTACTTCATCAGGATCTACTAGAATTTTGGAACCTCCTAACAGCAGATGCTGCTGATTACTTAAGGAAAAAGAAGGAAAAAAGATTAATGATAAAAATTTAGCTGTGTCCCAGATACATAATGGATTAGATGACATGTTCATTTGATCATCCAACTAAGTTTTAATTCCATCTACCTGATCCCTAATGGAGCAAATTAAAAGTTCAAACAAAGAAATACTCTTTAAGTATAATGTCACTTAACAAAATACAATATAAAACATATGCTATATACTGCCTGTAACAGAATACCTGCAAGTGATAACCATTACAAGAGAGGATGGGAAAAAGCAGCTCGTCATGGGCTCTCAGTCGAAATGTAAGTTAGCTGGAAGTTGCCTAGTCTTGAGGGATTTGTGTGATTTTGTAAAGGACAGAGCACTGAAGAATGTATCGTGGATTGCGGACTATACTCCAAGCCCTACAGACAAGACTTCACCTTTATGATGTCTCTCCTTACTTTTTGCTCCTCCATCATGACTGTCTCCTTTGGGGGTGGACTCTGCGCTCAGTGTCTCTGAACAGCCCCTAACTGAACAGCCCCTAACTGAACAGGCTCTGATCTTGACTCAGAGCCTTTAGACGACAAAATGCTTGTTTCTCTAATCAAAAGTCACAAAAGCAATTTTACAAATATATGAATATAATTTATACACAAAGCCAAAGACTGTTCAGAAATACAGAATTCAAATGCTCATGTAATCTGCTACCTTTAGTTCAAATAAACCAGGCAAAACCATCCAAGTGTATCTGATGCTTGATTTGTCTTGAATACAAAGCCACTCCCACTACATTACTCAATCACATTCTTAACACTTGAGCATTAACTTTATTCTAAGATTCCATTTCAGTACAAATAAAGGCAGCAGACAGCAGCAGGACTGCCAGAGATATGTGAGCATAGGGCTATAGGGCTAATTTTGGAAATTTGTTTGACGTTGTTTGGTTGGTTTTTTTTGAATCTTCCCAGGAATGCATCAGTAAAGCAAACCCACCAGCTCTGGAGAGCACCAAAATTCAGAAGAACAGAGGCATGACTCTGCAGGTTGATAAAAAATTCTTCATGTTACACAGGATATATCCACTCCATAAATACAGAGGCCAAGGACTCAACAAAAAAGAAAAAGTACCCAGTTTATTGGATATACCTCAACTGCAAAACCACCTGTGCTAACTACATCACTGACACAGTTTAAGTGCTCAGTAATCAGACGACAAAGTGTTAACAGTCAGTGAGTTGCCATGTAATTACTGTTGCATCCAATGGAGTTTCCCAGTACTGTATGTGCTGCATTGTTCCTGTTATTATGTGGTAACTATCAAATTACCACGTGTCATCACTGTAACATTAGGTTGATCCACTATGGAAATTCATTCTGTTCAACAGCAGTCTAAATTCTTCATTTTGTCCCTCTGGTGATGTGGACAGGTGGATTACATACTGAGCTATACAAAAGGTTAAAGGAGTAGGTGAGGCACTTCATAGATTAAACCTGATCAAACAGCCTGATCCTGCCACCTTTTCCCACTATGAGTTTCACTATTCGACTGCAGATGGGATAATACTTGACAGGGTACTACTATCTGTCCCAAAGTGATCATTTTCTCCTTAAATTTCCTGTAAAACCAACATCAACTTTCTCTCTCTACAGCTAAAGTAGTTACTATCTTAAAAAAATAGAGTAGAAAAGCAGGTTTTGCTTGCTGTAAATGGAAGGGAGTCAAAAATGTCAGGAGATCCATTTAGGACTTACAGTGTTACTAATCTATTTTACTGAGAAGACATACAGAAAATAATACTGTGATGGGAGGGAAGAGTATTAGGGGTTTTTTTTAAGGGACAAATAGAAATAGATACATCACGATAAGCTTTGGTTCACACATTTGCTGTGTCTATATTTCTGTGAAGAACAAAATTAAGTGTTAGAAGTGTTTTGAAATAACATTAGGAATACACACACAAGTCTTGGAAACAGCCCAAGAGAGGGAGCAAAACTTCAAGTGTAGCTCTCAACCTGGGAACCTCCCACACTACAACAAACTCATTAGCAACTGCTAACAAGCCACCTGGTGTGAGCTACATGATAAGTGAAAATACGACGGCAAGGATGTTATGAAAATGGTTATCACCCATCAGTGCATTCACTACAAGGAGTATTTTGCACATACATTTTACATTAACACTCGGAAGGTGCTCAGATGTTACGTGATTGGAAGCCCACGCAAGAGCCCGCGCAGATGACACGGTAGTTTCAAGGGCACAGGATTGTTCACTATTAGCTTCACTGACATCTAAATAGGTGCACAGCCAAATTTATACACAAATGAAAGTCAAAGACGTTAAGGGGACAAAGACAATTGGGTAATTATGTAAATAAAATCTGAAATATTATAAAAGATTTATCAAAATGAGGACAGTCTTTTCTTACCATGATTAGTTAGCACATAGCAGAATCCCTGAGCAGACAAGACAATTACTGTTTCGCACAGGTTAGCAGAGGAAGATACAGTGTCTCAGGAAAGTAAGATTTATCAACAACTACCGTGTGTCATCTTTGCCAGGACTGACCTCAGGTTTGCAAGTGCATATTGACAGAAAGGTAGGACACACCTTTCTGAAGAAAGGTCTGAGGTCTCAGAAAAACCCACAGCAACAAATATTTTCTCTGCAGAACACTTCCACCTCAACAGCTGCAGCTCATATTTGAGTTTTTTGAAACACTTGATCAATAGATAAAGGTAGTCCTCTGGCTACATTTGGTAAAAAAATGGCTCAAAGGCAGCTTTTTCCCAAAAATGGCTCACTTCCCTTTCCACTTCTACACAGAGCATTTCTGACCATTTGCTACATCTCTGTCAATCTGCCAGCAGCTCTGTAGCTCAAGATTACAGCACTGGAGATGCATGCAATTTCCAAGTATGAGGAACTAACAGCAAGTTGGCAACTGCATGATTTATTGAAATAACATGCATTGTTGTCTTCTCAACAATTTACCTCCAATCTTCTTCAGTATTTCCTAGAATCAGTATTCAGTATTTTGCAGAATGTAGCTCCCTTTATAGGTCAGTCATTTTGAAGCTGTTTAACAGGGAATGGCGGTCAGTGGAACCAAATAGCAATCAAAAGAACTTCTTGCAAGCGATTCAACAGAAGACCAGAAGCAAGAAAGGGAAACACATACATGTTCTCATATTACAGCTAGGTAGTTCTCTCATGGTCAAATACAATGCCTTTAAACCATAAGTGGTACTGCTCTGTTTATAGTGACAAACATGGTGGAGGAATGTACACGGAATTCAGGAGGCTTCATCTCTGTGTCCTCTAGACCCGCTCTAAGGGGACACAGTAAAACAGCAGAATCATAGAATCACAAATTCATAGAATGGTTTGGGTTGGAAGGGACCTTAAAGATGATCTAGTTCCAACCTCTCTGCCATGGGCAGGGACACCTTTCACTAGACCAGGTTGCCCAAAGCTCCATCCAGTAAGAGCTTCCTAGCATTATTTACACTACATGTTGCACCATTTACTACCCCAGCAGAAAGATGTGCACCCATTCAATCAAACTGTAGCATTTTACAACAGTTTCGCTGATCAAGATCTACCCTTGGTTCTAAATATGCCAATAAGATTTAATTCAAAAAGTTCTATTTTAGTTAACTTGATGCCACATCTGAGAAACTGCCCTTCTACTAACCGTTTCTCTACAAAGAACTTCTACATGAGAGTGCAAATATTTCTGAGATGCAATGACCAGCATATCTGGCACCGTGGTCTTCCCAAACGTTGCCTTAAATAAAAGGTTTGGGGCCAATGCTACCTATGTTGCTCATGGGAAGTAATAAGCCATGCAATGGGAGACAGAGAACAAGGACTTTGTCTCTTTAATTTTGCATGCATGATAATGTTTTAAACCACTAAGGTCATACCTGCATGTGATGACTGACAACTTTTCAGCTTGATTCAAAGCAAACAGCTGTTGGTTTGATTGCCTAGCAACTAAAAGTTGATGGATGACCCTTAAGATGGATAGCTACCATAAATCACCTCATTCAGACTCTCAGGGAAAAAAAATTAAAAAACAATGGTTTTCATGACATTTGCTGCACTCCATAATGTGCCATGATAAATTTGGCTGCCTTATGGATGCACAGTTGTGGCTGTTGAAATTAGACACTTTTGTTTTCTGCATTCTGGACTTCTTGTAGCCCCCTCTGTAAGGTGTGTTCATATTAATATACTCCACTGTCAGAAGAAAGCAGAATACCAGAAGCTACTGTCAGTCACTACAAGGCAGGGAGAATCTGTATTGAATCTCTGCATCACCAAACAGCTTTTAATCAGGAAACAGCAGTCTTATATCATAGCTATGGCACTGGGCTACATGCATTAATAATGGTTACAATATATTTAGTGTAATGACTTGACCCCGGTCAACATTATTGATGCTGTGATTAATATGAATTTGATAAACTGCTTCCTCTTTGAAGACATTTTGTATGTTTCTCAAGCAAGAGAAAAATACTTTTTATGTATGAGTAAATATAGCAGGCCTTCATAGAGGCATTCTGATCTCAGCTGCACAGGTGTAAAAATAGATTTCCCAGGATTTATACTAGTGTCCCTGAAATTGAAATCTTGACTGCAAGAAATAGAGGGGGGAAAAAAAAAAGAAAAATGAAAAAAAAAGATATCCTCATTTTCATCTCATTAATAAAAAAAAAAAAAATCCAAACCCACCAAATCAGGATTCTAAATGGAAGGCCATATTCCTCCCAGAAAGTGTTCAGACAGAAAGGGAAATTCCCTTTTATTGTTCTAGATAATAGGATTTCTCTGTTTGTTATGTACAGAATACATATGCATTCAAAAACAGATGTTCATAATTGCTTTCATTGTTTGGATTTTTTTAAAACTCTTGAGCTTGACTATTCATATGAAAACTCTTGTACTGAATTTGGTTTATGACAGCAAAGTGATTTCTAGTTTTGTTTAAAGGAAAAAAAAAACAAGAAGAAGATAGTTTGGTGCAAGTTTTAGTATATCCTTGGGGAAGTGCTGCCTTAAATGTTAGTATGTGATGATTTCATCAAGAACAAGTCTGGTAAATGCTACTACCTTCCTCTCAGCAGACACGTGTCAGCCCACATGAATAAACTGCTGTCCAGTGCAATTCTGTCACACGACACAGAAATTCCCAAACTGTGATACATGACCCACTGAAGTGGGGCAGGTCACAAAGGACCCCAAGTTATGATCAGAGGCATGAAAATGAATGTCAAAAACTGTATCAGTGGGAAATAGAAGGTATCACTGGAAATCAGAAAATCAGAAATCAGATGGAAATGGAAGATAAGCAATTTCACCTGCGGAACAGATGGTTACCTGAACAAAGTAATTGGGCAAATAATGCTAAGGGAAGAAAGTTTCAAGGTGGGACTGAGCTGTCAGAACATGTGGGGTAAGTATGCTTGACACATGCTTGCACCGTATCTAAACCTATGCCATCAGTTTCAAGAACTTCTCCCTTTAACTGAAGTCAGTTGAGCATTTTCTGAATCAAAGTTAATTAATTTCCAAAAAAATCAAAAGTCATGTTCCAAAGAATGAAACATTCTAATAAATTCATCAAGCATACTGGCGTGCTGGCAGTACTAAATTAGAAATAGCACTTAGCTGAACCATGCCTTCAGATTTTCAGCAGGGTTGCAACCAGTTTTACAAAACGTATATTCTGAAAATAAGAGGTATGTGTCCAACTGTAGATTGAGATCTTGACGGCAAGATCTCAACCTACATTTCTTAATTTTCCATAAAAGTGGAATGTAAGCACAGTATGCAAGCAGTTGTTGAGGTCTGCTGCATTTCTCAACAACCAAGAAAGTTGATGCTCCACCAGATACGTGCACAATTTAGTGGATGCTCCACTTCTATAAGATGCCTCAAGCAGTAAGTGAATATGTAGCTTAGATGCTCTTTGTCTCTCCCAGAAGAGACAAACATGTCAAAGTAACAATGCCAGTTGTAATGCAACTTATTGGATCTTCCGAAATTTCTGATCACAGCATCCTATAATCAATCCTTTGCATTCTTCAGCCACAGTACCCCTTCAACTGAGAACATAACCAGTGCAATTCACAAAAACAAGAGTCTCAAGTGCACCTAGATATGTTTAGCATAAAAGCACTTATATACAAGTAACATTCAGACACAACCACTATTTATTGTTTCAGCTTTAAGTCTCGGATGCCTCTGTGAAGGACCCACTAAAGAGGACAAGGCGGCATGCTGGCCCTTTAAAACTGAAATGCTTGTTTCCTTTCTGTAAGAAAAGTAAATCATGCTATAGTGAGTGGAGCTTTGAAAAAGCATCCATCCATTAAAGTTCATGGATCCTCGTTTCCAGATTGTCCCTCCCCTGGCTGTGTCTCAAGTTACAGCCTTGTACAATCCAAGTCTAAATAATATTCACTATGATAAATGACACCATAACTCCGATATCCACAATCAATCTTTGCTTTAAAGATACATCCATCTTCAATAATGTTGATGGGGATTCTGTAAAATGGGAAACGTGACTGTTTTCCCGACCTCCTAACAGTGGGGGAAGGAAGCTCTGAGTGATGGCTGTCAGCCCACATCTGGCTGCAAAAATAAATTAGCCTTATGTAGACAAATGAAAGGACCAGCCCTGACTAGAAAACAGCCACTCCTGAGCAATGGCTAATTTATAGGACTCCTTTCTGGAAAGTTCCTAGCTGAGGCTACAGTCTCCTTAGCTATCTCTTTAAATGATATCTGATGCTGTAAATAACTTCAGTGTGGTAGGAACTATGCAAAGTACAAAGAGTGATTTGGTGGGGGGAGGGGAGGAGACAATAACTTTCTCATATTCTTTGTAGACGACGAAGATTTAAAATTCAGCCACTTAAAACACATTTGTGCACACACACATGCAAACAAAAGTTTTGTTTTAGGAAACATTGTTTTATTTTGAAAATATGCTCTTCTTCGTTTGGCAGAAGATTATTTTCTGCTTTAACTCCTTTGTCATCTCCTGGGCTACGGGACTGAGGCAACTACATTACAGAAATCAAACTATTCAGTGCAAGCAACACCTTGAGGTTTCCAGATTATTTTTTTCCTTGTTAAATGCTATTAACTTTTCCTTCTCCTCACCTTGCCCCTCTAGCTGATAGAGTTTCAGGAGGAGTGTGGTGAGTCCTACCAGCTCAGTTCATCTAAGCTGGTGCTATGCAGCTCAGATGTTGTGAAGTGGCATGCAGAGAAAGTACCTGCTCTATTTATTTCAGCACATGGTTTTACAATAACCAGAAGGAAATTTTAAACAGGAAGGTGGAAGGAAGACTCTCTGATCGTCCACCACCTCACACGAAACACAAATTCCTACCTGTGCACAGGACAGTGGCTACCCTTTTTTCATGACTGAAATGCTTTATTACCTTATTCTTTATGTCTTTGACCTTGTCCTGCCATAGAAAAACGTAGGACTTTAATTCTTATAGCGCACAATATATGGAATTAAAAAATAAAAAAGGAATTCTTTCCAGGAGGAATGGGCAAACAGATGAGGGAGCAGCCTGATGCACGTTATTCCCATACACGGGCTGGCTGGGATAGCACCTGGGCATTGCGGCTCCCGGGGGAGGTCCAGAGGCACTGGGGAGGGCTGGCGGCAGCAGTGGCGGCAGCGAGGGTTAATTCTGTGAAGGTTGAAGGACTTACAGTAATGCTGCGAAGACAGAAACATCACAGGCTTTCCTGGCAAGAGGCTCGCAGAGGGTAGGAGGGGACTGCGAAATGAACTCTCTCAGGCTTTGTCGTGTGCGTTTCCCAAGGCCCGGCCTGGCCCCTTTGATAAATGACACATGTCATTCTGTCAGGGGCTGACACTGCAGCTGGGAGGGCCGGTGATGTATGGCTCCGCTGAAAAGGAAATCAACTTTTTGGCACCAAGTAAGACTGTGCCCTGTGTAAGGATTTTGTTTCTCAAAAAGTGAAAGATAGACTTAGGATTTAAAAAAAAAAAAAAAAAAAAAAAAAAAAGAAAAAAGTTGAAAAACAGATTGAGCGACAGCTTACACTTAACATAAATTAACTCGGTAATGGTGAAATGTGCTAGCCTGTGATAAATAAAAGCTACATTAGTCAATTATTAATCACACTCCAACTTGTAGCCAAAACCCATGACTTAAATCTGAGGCCTGAGCTGCCTTACAAACAGATAAGACAGTGTTTGATAGATGTCTTGCATAGTGTAATCAGGAAGGAATCAAAGGCTTAGTGGTTTAACCAGGGGGGGTGTGGAAGGTTCTGGAAACTGAGACTGGGTAAAGTGGATAACTGGATTGAAAGCACCCTTTCACTGGGGATACAGTATATCTTTTGACTGCTTAAAGAGGGAGGGGGGGAAGGCAGAGAGAGAGACATATCTGAATTTGGTTTAATCTTTTTTTTATATACAGGAATGTCTCAAAACTCTATTTCCCTCCCCCACCTCCCACCACCACCACTGTGTTAAATCATTTAAATCTGATCACTATTAAATGGATTCTCACCGAGACATCAAGTGTTTCAAATATGATCGTTTTGCACGGATTACAATTTAAGCATTTTATTTAATCGAATGAACTCGCATCAGGCTGCAACACATTCATGCAAATACAAGCTGTAGAGAAAAAGCACAAAGCTGCATAAACGAAACGATTCCTATTCAACCAGACTGTAAAGACAAAATAAAGGATTTCAGATAGAAAGAAAAAAACTAAACATCTAAAAACACGGGGAGGGTACAGGGAGGGGGAAGGAGAGGGAGAAGGGATTGCAGTATCTAAACCCAAGCATTATGCCTGTGTGAAAGGCTGAACTCACACATCACCTTGTTGAGATGCAAGCACAGAACGGCTCTGGTTTTTTGTTTATACTCTATCTGCAGGGGAATAGGATGGACACTGAACCCAAACGTGACTTTCGTTCCCTGCCCAGGGAGAGAACTAGCACCACAGAGCACTAAAATGTCACGCCTACACGTTCAGCTGACCTACAACACTAGCCTAGACTTTCTGCAGGCCCTCAAGCCAGCGGTGACAGGACGTGAGTTTCACCATCCTCTTCCCCATGTAGATGCTCTCACACCTCCTCCTCACTATCCACAACTCTGTGTAACTGAAAATTAAAGGTCTCGTGTGATACATACAGCCCAGAATGGGAATATTTCTTGGATGAATGGCAGCCCCAGGTCCTGACCTAGCACTGGGCTGTACATGGGTGCACCCCTGTGCCTGCACAAAGCCAGCTGCTGGTGCAGGCTCCTCGCACCAGGTAAGGTGCCTTCCAGCATTGCGTGTATTTTCACCAGCAATTACTGGAGATCATCACAGGCATGGGGGCTCGCAAAAGCGCAACAGGCCCCCCCTGGTTCAGGCCTCAATGAGTACTATCAGCTTCAACACTGTATAAATGTTTGTTTGTCAGTCAGTAATTTCCATTCGCTTTACATCATTTCCAGTGATGTACCAATCACACTGGTTCATCAATGACTTGTCTAACTCTGCTGAAGCGTCAGACACAGTGTGTTAATTGCAGTATCGCACAACTGACTTGAGATTTTAAGCAGGACACAAAAAAGACACAAATCCCAAAGAGGAAAAAAAACATTCACATCATCAACCACGAAGGACTTTATCAGACAATTTTCCTAGCCACAAAAACACTGCAGAAAAATCTCCCCGTGACCTTTAAAAAAAATATTTACCTTGTTCCCCTTCCCCGCAGTATGTTACAACTTTATACAAAAAAATATGTAAACTTTTAAATGTTTCTATATGGGACACGGTCTTACATTGCTCGGTGCTGTACAGACACACCAGGAAACAAATGAGCTTTTAATGTTAATCAAGCGAAAGTGCATTCTTCAGTTTACACATGCTGTACATGCTTGGCTTTTTAACAGTACAAAGAGGAAAAAAAAATGCAAGTCATCTGTAACTGTAAAAATTACACCACCAGTTACAGTCAATTTTTAAAGTCTCTATACTTTCATATGCACGTATGTATACATTTAACCACACGCATACCCTTGCCTTCCAACCTGCCAACAGGATTTTGCATTATAAAGTAATGTACTACTGTAAAGTAAAATATTTCCTTACATGGTGGTGTGGACTTCCCAGTAGACCCAAAAAACAATCAAGTTTACCTCAGCTTTTAGAAATAAACTAACAGTTTCGCTCAAGTAAAATCTCAGATAATCTCAACCATCTGAAAATGACAGCAGTTGTCTAGATCACAGCAGCAATATACCCACTCACCAACTTCAAGGTGGTGCAGAGAGTGCTTAATTGAGGAATTTAAAAACAACGACTGAAAAGAGCAAAAATTTCAAAGTAAATGAAATAGGGAGACCCTTTGAAACCCAAACTTTAGTGACAGCCCCTACAGAGAGTACAGCTATTTTCTCAAAACATGTAAAATATGACTATAGAAAGAAAGATAAGGAGCAGGGGAATGGCGTGTATTTAAAAACATGTGCACACTGCCTGGTGTTTTAAACTTTTGCCTTTCTATTGCTAAAATATCATTTTTAAAGCCCATAAAATTTCAGATAGTGTGCAAAATGTTTATATATTACCAAGGTCTCCCTTTAAAAGGTTTATACTTTTACTTTATGACCTGTCCTTGATTTGACACTTCCGCTCATCAGAAAGGGATTTATAAAATAATCCTGAAGGTGAGGAACAGACATCTGTCAGGGACTGGCTGAGTTTCACTTTGCGAAATTTAAGAAGGGAGAGAAATCCTGTTAAGCTCTCTTTAGTCACCAATAGACATCAAAGGTAATAATTAAAGAAGACAGACGTCATAAAAATAAATTTATGTAGTTCTTTATAATGCACAAGCACTCTAGTGTGTAAAACATCTATTAGAGTGAAAGAAAATACAACATTCCAAATGAGCAAAAATCTGGTTTGTTTGAGGTTTTTTGCCTACTTGAGTAACGTTTGAAAAAAAAAAGACACCCAAGTTTAAACTAAAGTCTTTCAAAACCTTTGCCATCTGTGGGTACATGAACTATGGATGACCCCGAATGATTTGCACTCTGCTCAGAATCCCTTAGAAAGCACGGGAAAAAGTATCATTAAGAATGACTGATGACTGCCAGTCATGGTTGACCTCACCCAAGCTTTGGTCTCTGCCTCAGTAATAAGCTGTCCTTTATTAGCACCAACACTCCATAAAAGGGGTGTGTTTAGTCACAGGATAGTGGCCTTCTAATGCTCATTGCTTCTCCCTGAAAGATTGATTAGTGCTCATTTTTACTGCCTTCACAGTATATACAGTGACAGTGCTGCAGAGTGTCAGGGCCTGCAATATTGATGATAAGTACAACTACAAACTAGAGGTTTGGAAAAGGCAGAGTACTGGGAGTTCACTCTCCTTTTCAACTGGAAAACACTGCCAAAACAAAAAGGACAAAACACAAGCTTACACATGAGCTACCGATATTCTAGTAAAGATAAACTGAGGCTAGGGAATTCCCTCTCCCCGAAAAAAAGGCCATTTAAAGTACAAAACTTAACAGAAAAGGTTGTTTTTTCATTTTGTTTTGAAAACGCATAGGCATTTTTCCTTTCACCTACCAGAGGCTAAGGGAAAAAAAGATTACCCTGAAATATCATTCTTGTGTTTGTTTTTTTATTTCAGAAAGGCTTTTCAGTAGTGACTTACAGAGTAGGGAAAAAAAAATCTATTGCAAGCACAGAAAGTGAATGTTCCTGATTTGAAAGCTATTGCAGTGCCCCTTTGCAGCAGCAGGTGCCTCTGAGGGTAAAAAAGAAAGGAAACATGAAGAAAACATGTTGGCTATATATCATATTCTGCACAAATCTGCCTGCATTAACATGACTCCTCTGCAGCTTTTACTCTTACATTTGAAGTAAGTGGGATCTATGCAAATTCCTTCAGTGAAATTAAGATCTGGAGTATAAGCTGGCACCATCAGAGAAAAAAACTGTGGTAGATTCACGTAATGTAGTATGCAATTGCATGCAGTGCAAAGCGTATTTTAAATAGAGCAAGACCCAGACATGATCCTTGCAAAGCATCAGCATCACAGTGATGAAAGAGCAGGTAAGAATTCATGAACTTTTTCAAATAAAGAAATTCCAACCTGAATACATTACTTGGAAAAGCCATGCCTTGACTTGATTTGATTTAAAAAGTAGAAGAGACTTGAAAACAGTCTTTAAAATTGGTGTTTTAACCAGAGACTTTATAGCATACAAGGCCAGCTCGAAGTTATACTGTAGTAAGTTTAATATGGAACAACTTGTCCATATGGTTCTTCCTGGGAACGAGTCATTTCACATGTTACAGCAAGATACAGCCGAAAAAAGACATGTTTCACTGTTACTTTTATACAGCTGGGAACTTGAGCACAGCAACCTCATACCAAAAATTACTACAGCAAGAGTTTACTGCATTAATAATAGGATGCCCTACTGCTGTGACACATTCTGTACTTTGAAATAAATATTAGTCACAATAGTTAGGTTTTAAATTCATATGCTTTAAAGCTGAGCTGTAACTATGACACTTGCAATAGTGATGATTTGCCAATAAGACCTATTAACCATTTCGCAAAGAGCTCCTTCTTTTATTCGGTCTGTTGTACTGTCTTAACAATATCTACCTATGAATAATTTAAAGACATTCTTACTTAAAACCAAACCAAAACACAAACACTAGCACTTGAAAACTGGATGTCAAAATTCACATTCACACTTTTGCATTGAATTAACATCTTTTGATTTCAGTAATAGAGGTTACT
>VWZT01002868.1:1416-26392 GCA_013397055.1 Pachycephala philippinensis
ACACCTTCTCCGAGTGACACTGTTCGGGGTATATTCTCTATTGCCGTGCACCTGACGGGGTGACATCCTCTCTGAGTGACACTGTTCGGGGGGTACATCTCTATTGCTATGCACCTGCCGGGAGGACGCCCTCTGCGAGCGACACAGTTCGGGGTATATTCTCTATTGCCGTGCACCTGATGGGGGTGACATCCTCCTCCGGTGACATTGTTTGGGGGTATATTCTCTATTGCCTGCACCTGACGGGGGTGACACCCCTTTGGAGCAGCATCTGCCACAAGGGACATCGTCCTCCGGTGGCACTGTCCTCCAGGCACACCCTCGATTGCCATGCACCTGCCTGGGGGTGACAGCCTCCTCTGGTGGCACTGTCGTCGGGGTGCACCCTCCCTGCCTGCAGTGACATCCTCCTTGGGGTGGTACCACCCATACCACCTTCGGGGTACACCTGCCTGATGTGGGGACGTGGTCCTTAGAGCACACCCTCCTTTTGGGGCAGTCTCCTTGTGGTGTGCCTGGCTTGGTGTGGCACATGTCAGAGGGGTGCTGGTGGCACTCTCCTTGGAGTGACACCCACCCGAGGCTCACGCTGTCCCTGAGGTGCACCCTTCTCTGTGAAGGGTGAGGGATGTCACACCTGCCTGGGGATGCACCCATCAGAGGGTGGCACTGTCCTCGGGGTATGCCCTGCTTTTGATGCTGCTTCCTTGGGCTGGTCCCTCCTTTTGGTGACACTGTTCACCAGCCAGGGGAGCTGCTTTTGGCACAAAGAGCACTTCCCCACGGGGAGGATGCTGGGTGTGAGAGGCAGGGCCCCCAAATGCACCCTCTGAGGCCCAGCTGTGCCTTGGGCTGGGGGACAAGGTGCACTCAATGGACAGTTTCATCCAGAATTCCAAAAGATTTCACAGTGAAAGCAGGATGTTCTCCCTCATCTCCTAAGTAGAACATAAACTTTGTCTGGACCGCATGAATTATTCACATAAAAAAAAAAATAAAGAATGGATGCTCATCCCAAACAAGTAGCACGGTTGAGCACCAAAACTGGCATCTAGCATGTCTGAAAAGTGGTCCTGCCACGTTTTAATAGTGTTAATTTGTAGCTGTCTGTTTCTCATTCAGCTGCACGAAGTAGCAGAAGGCAGCCACAAACGCAATCTGTGCTCCAAGGTAATAAAGAGCTGTTTGGGAAGCTGGAACAGTGTGTGTAAACACAAGGTCCCTGATAAAATAATGACCAGCCTGTGCAACTGTGCTATCATAAATAATAAAACGGCAAATTAATTCAAGAAATCCAATAACATAAATAACTAAAATAACAAGCTGGGGGTAGGACAGGAAGGTTGCTGTAACACACACCCATTTGTAGTGTAATGAAACCATCTCTGTTCAACCAGAACAATTGATGTACGTGAAGGCATAAGAGAAACAGCTTTTACACACAGTAAACTTTGGATAAGATAGCACAGCTACAATCTCCCGGGACGCCTGAGAAAGCTCTGCCTTCTTCAGGCAGCAGCTGCAAAGTTGTCAGCCCGTGCAAACCTTCACCCTGCAAGCTCTGGGCAGCTCCGCTCTGTCTTTGGGGTTTGTTTGATCTCCCCTTCCAGTCCTGGCAAGCCCCGGCTCTGCCTGAATGAAACACCACACAAAGAGCTGTGAATTCCAGTGGTGTTTGTTTAATGGTTAAACTAATATGTTTAACAAGGGCTGCTGCAGGGAGATGCACCCTTTTTGCTGTCCTGCTCATTTCCTGAAAGCTGGTCACTAAATCTCAGAGCCAGACGATGCCATGAGTGTTTCCACTGCCTGTTGACACACAGGAGCTGTCTACTAGAAACATCAGATTAATATTAATCAGGTTTTTAACTTACAGGGCATATTTTGGGGGCCTAAGGTTTACAGGAGACTCACAGAAAGCCCTTTTTTTTGGCAGCAGGGATGTCCCCAGGTGGGTGAGTGCCTTCCACCTTCCCCACTGTTGGTGAGAGCTGAGAGCAGAGCCTGGGATGCTCCTGGAAAGCAGTGCCAGGGCTCAGGCTTGAGAACGTTTACTTAATTTGCCTCTGGCTTTTAAGAACATACAGATATGTGTGTGTATCTGTATCATGGGTACCTCATTCGCAGACACGGGGGAAGGGAGCTGTGCTGGCAGGCAGGAGCTGAAGGGTCTCGAGGAAAAGGCTGGGTGGGGCGTGTTGCTAGGAGATGGAGATTCCAGTGTCTGGCAAAGTGGCGTTTTTATTTTTGGTGCAGATCACACAAAATGGTATTTTGAAATCTCTAAGAAATCTCTTCTCCCTGCTCACACTCGTCTCTGAATGATCTGTTTTGTGTAGTAGCATTGCAGCTTATTTAAAACACAAATCAAACGTAGACTGCGTGTTGTTCAGTCCAGCTGGAGGCTGGGTGTTTGCAATCTCCAAGAATTTTTTCTTTTCCTATTTCCTTTTTCCCTGCTCATTGAGAAATCCCTTGTGTGAGCAGCAGGATATACTTCTCTCTTTAGGGGAGGGCATCCTCACATGCCTCTGGTTCCTTTGTGGCCAGTTGTCCCTTGTTTTTTCAGACATTACGAGTTAGCAGTTGGTTTTTCTGGGTTTGGGCTTATTAAATTCATACTGCCAGGGCTTGTTCTCTCTTGTTTTGCTGCCTGTGCCCCTTGTTACACCCCAGTGCCAGCCAGGACCCCCCCAATCCAAACTCCACCCTCCTCCCAGGCAGGGACAGTGCCATGGCACGGGGAAAGCTGCCATGGAATACCTTCATTCTCCCTGGGGTGCTGCCAGGGCTGGATTTACAGGAGAAATTCGGTCTGAGTGCTAAAATGTGGAATATTTTTGCACCCTTTTGTGGGATGCAGGAGTCCTGGGCAGAAACACAGGTCCCTCGCAGCTCCCCCAGAGGCTTTGCCACATGCTCACGTTTTGCTGGTGCTCCTCTCAGGCACCAAGCTGCCATCACTGGATGTTCAAGGGGTTTTTTTTGGAAATGCAGGGCTAAGCAGCAGGGTGCTGAAGGGCTGGGAGGGCACCAAGGAAAAGCTGGGTGCTGCCTGTTGCCACACTGGCTTCAGCCACCATCGTAAACCTACAGAAGGGTTTGCAGCTGAACATCTCAAGTTGTGTCCAGCCTCCCACCTCAGCACCCTTTCACCACATTTGAGTGTTATATTTTTCCAGTTCAATGTGACCAAAAAAAAAATGCCAGGGATGCTGTGCATCTGTTAACACAAAAGCTCAACTTCTGGGGCATGCTATCCAACCCTTGTAAGTGCCCTAAATCTGTGGATTTTCAGTAGGATTTGCATTCCCAGTCTGTTTTGGGAGGAGATAGTTAATGAGATAATGCAGCAGCGGGTAAACCGTGACATGTGAAATGGGTTTTTTTTTTGAATGCTGGAGAAACTGCATGCATCAGAGGCAGCTTATGCACATTAGATTTGTAACCAAGCAATTCCCATTTATGTTATGTAAGTGATGCCATTTATCAAACCCCACGTAGCGGCCGAGAGCAGATGTTGAACCATTTGTGCTACAGAGTTGGAAATTAACTTTTCTGGGGGTTATTAAAATTATTAGTTATTCAAATACAACCTTCTGAGGGTAATATAATGGAACAACAAGCAGCATTATTCCAAAAATGGAATGGGTGTGGGTCCAGAGACTGTTATGGTGGTATTGGGTGAAAATCTGTGTGGGAATATGTGATGCTCAGGTGGGGATGTAAGCTGAAAACTCTGAATGAGAGTGGGGAAGGAGTGTGGTATTTCCTGCATTGAAAATAGAACATTTTAAGCATGCACATGATAAACATCCATTTCATGAGGAGGCTGCTGAAGAGAGACTGCCTGCCTGTGCAAGCACAACACTAACCAGCACCTAGAGAAGGACATTATTTCTGAGAGGATTACTCCTACATGAGAATGAGACTTCTGGATAAGATTTTATTAAGGGCACAAATGAGTAATTGGATTCCTCAACCCATTAGAATTTAACAGTAATGAATTCCTGTTATATTTTTATATGCTCTGTGATTAGTGTGATGGTTTGGTTGGGGGGTTGTTTTTAAAGCAGAGAGTTGTGGTTGGACTCTATGATCCTAGAGGTCTTTTCCAACCTTAACAATTCTATGATTCTCTATGCACCAGTCCTTTTTATGCAATCATGGAATCAATCTTTTAGGCTTTGTCCACAAACATGAAGCCAAATACGGGTGTGAGGTGAGATATATGGAAAGGTCAGGGTGTATTTTTTTATTTTCATGCAGTTTTACCCTCCTTTTCTTTACAAGTTGTGCGCAGTACAGTTCCCACAGAAACTTCATAGCCTCAGCAGCAAATCCTGGAAGACAACTTGTAGCAGGGTGAAGGCAAAATCCCTGATTCTGTGAGCTGCTTGTAGCATTTTTTCCAGTGGCTTGCCAAGTGTGTTTTCTTTTAGGGCATAATCTGTGAGATAATCCCAGCTCCACTGGGAAAGCACTTGCTGCTGAGGAGGAGTTTGAAGTTTATCCTCACCCTTTGCTTTGCACCCATGAGCATCCATTCCAGGGACAGCCTGAGGAAGAGTTTAGGCTTTGGTCTGCTGCCTGTGCATAGATCCAGCCTTTTCTGCCCTTGATATGAAATTCTGTTTAAAGATCAGTGACCTTGCAGCCTCAGTCCTCTTTCCTTGCCCCGTCCATATCAGAGCACTGCAGCAAACAGGGAGGAACAGCACGTTCTCCACACCCACAATGGCCAGGACAAGAATAGGGCTAAAATTAAACCACACACAGATGGCATGAAACGAAGAAATACCCGAAGTGAGGCTTACTGAAGTGTCAGAATCTGTTATTTGGATGGGGCTGTGGAGTGCAGATGTTCCTGCCTGGGGTGGAGGGATGCTGCGAGCTCAGTCCCTGCACGTCCAGTGCCTGCTTCATGTCTCAGCCAAGGACCTCAGGATTTGGGTTCAGCCCCTGTGGGATGCTGGGCAAGCTGTCAAGGGTTACGTGCAGTAAAGGGTTGGAGTGCCCAAAGTAGGAGAGATGGAGCTGAGCTGAAGTTGAAAAATCCCCATCCAAACCTTCCACTTGGCTGCTGCCAGGCCCTAATGTTTAAGTGGTTTTTATTTTAGTTTTGCTTTCAAGCTCCCCACCTGGGAATCTGCCAAAAGTTAGACCTCTCTTATTAACCCAAGCAGCTCTGCTTTTAACAGGGCTGAGCTGTGAAGTCACTAAGCCCAGTAAAACCCTTGATATTCCTTTGCATCTTAGGAGCATCTTTAGTGCCTTGTGGTACCTGCAGTTCAGGACAAAGCTTTACCTGGGGAAATCGGGAGTTCTAGTTCTCATTTCCAGTTGTGTCAACATATCACCTTCAATCACCATTTTTTAAGCAAACCTAGGTATTATATTATTTTTATTTAGCCCTCAATCTGTCTGTGTTTCAGTTCCCCATCCTCGTAACTCATTCCTTCTCCCCGCCTGTGTCTGAGAGGGCATTTTAGGCTGGAAACTCTCAGACCTGCTCTGAAAAATGTCTGTATTTATGGCAGGGCATTACACTCGGTGGCAGGCTGTGAGTATGATGGGTTGGCTGTACCTTTGACAGATTTGTCCCCGCTGTTGTCCCTGGGCCGGGCTGGAGCACATAGTCCTGTTTGTGTGTGTGTGTTTTTAATAACCATGTTGTTTTAGCTGAAATGCCTCTCTCTCCCCGGCCCTGGCACTCTCAGGGAATCGCTCTCGCCCTCTCTCATCACAGTGGCAAAGTGAGAAAGGTTTCCTTTAGTCAGCTGGGGGAGAGGAGGAGGATTTATGAATCGGAGAAACACATTCCTGATGCGGAATAGGCACATTCCCCCTTCCCCCCCCAGTGCCCCCCGCTCAATAAAAGCACCATTTGTGTGGCAAATAGCCAAGGGTTTTATGAATACAGCACTTACTTTCTCCAGCTGCTAGAAACCTTTCTCAAATATGAATTAAAATTAAAAGCCTTGCTAGACACTTTTTTAGCGCTCATAATTCTGCTATTTTTGGTCTGTGGTGGGGAGTTCTTGCATCAGAAATCTTGGTTGGAGAGGCTTGAGTGGCTTCTTTCAAATATTATTAAACTGGAAAAAAAATCTGGAAGATGTATGACTTTAAATAATCTCCCACATTATAAGGATCATCAGGAACTCGATGTGATTATGTCCCTAGATTTGATGCTTCCCTCGCTGTTACGGCTGTGAAATTCTGTCTCTGATATTTTATGGAGGCTTCCCCTTCCTTCAGAAGCCATTGGGGTGAGTTCTTGAGGAACTGGTCCAGTTGAGATTAAGTATTTTTAATAAATCAGCTACTGGGGAAAAAAGATTGAGACGATTCCATGCATAGGAATATCTTACAGGTTTTAAGAAAAGCATTTTAGGTTCCATCACGGGAATGAGTTTTGGTTGGAGATTTGGGAAACCACAGCAGCATTAGCAAGATGGTTGATTAAAAATCAAATCAAAAATCCATTTCTGACAGCAGAAGTTTTTCCCCCTTCCCCTCACCCCCTGAACATACTTCTGAGAGAGCAGCCTGAATAACTTTGGATATCCACAGTCAGTGACATCACCTTCCAGGAGGGAAGGGGCTCACACTGTGGCCATGGACTCATCAGGGCCTTCCCAAACATTTTGTGCATCTGTATTCCAGCCATGTGACAGCCAGCAAGGCAAGGAAAAAAGTCTGGACAAGTGTAAAATCTCACTCACTCAGATTTTGAACATGAATCAAGAAAATGTGTCCGGGGAGTGGAATCTAGCTGTGTGTAGGCTGCAGTGGCATGAAGATGGAGTGGGTGTAAGTTGCAGACATTCATTCAATGGTCTCTCATATATTTCTAGGCCTGTGCACAGCAAGGAGAGGTGGAACTGAGAGCAAATCTTGCCTTATGAATTAGGATGGCATGGCAACAGGATGGCTCGATTTATTTGCAAGTTTATTTGCAAGAGAAGTAGAGATTTTGCACTTCCATTGCATCAGCCTGAATCCCAGCCACATCAGAGATAAATTGCAGAGTTTCCTAGAGATGGAGAATTAACCCAAAAGGGCCATCAATGCCTTTGCATTGGGACGTACACTCAGAAATTCCGATTTTTGTTGACTGCTAGGAAAAGTGTGCGCTGCCCTCATTGCACATCAATCCTGGCAGGATCATCTTTGAGCATGAGAAGGTCCATGTCTGTAATGGTCGTGCAAAGGCTGCCACAAAGCAGATTTTGATTCCATGACTGGCATTTCAGCGTGGCTGGGAGCTGGAGGCTCACCCAAGGCTGCAGCAGCATCGTCTATGTGGGTCACCGAGCTGGGGAACGCGTGAGAGCTGCCGCGCTCATTTGGAGAGGAGCCTTAATTATCCACAAGCTCTGATGAGAAATAATTGCTAAAGACTTCAGCACAAGTTGCCATTGTCCAAGAAGTTGTTGTCCCTCGGCTGCTCTGCAGGAATTTTGTGCATCCAGGCTTTCCCTGGCCTCGATGGAGCCTGGAATGCCTGTGCTTCCAGAGGGAGGTGAGGCCTCTTCCATGGGCAGTGACGATCCATCAGCTAAAGTTCAGAAACACTTCACAGCACAGCAACCTGACAAAACCCTTCAAAACCTGACAAAACTCTCTAAAACGTGTGTGCAAACACCAGCTTGCAGCATTCCTGAGGGAAATTCCCCTCCAACCCGTGCGTCCTACTGCCATGGAAAAATCATAAAGGGTTAGGGCCAAAGGGGCAAAGTCTCCTCACCAGAAGGACGTTACTCTTATTTTACCAACAGAAGATAAACCACAAACCACACATATTAAAGGGTGTCTTCCCTGTTTCCCAGGCTTCTGAGTTAACCTCTGTCCGATGCTTTCTTTACTAACTCAGCAGCATATTGGGAAAATAAACCTAAATTTAACCATCCATGTTAGAAACAAACAACCCAAAACCTCTTCCATGAGAAATAACAACCTTTTGTCTCTATTTTGTGTTCCTAAGCAGCAGCCTCATGACACCCTGACTAGATGTGTGCAGCAGTAGTGCTAGATAGTCAGGGATATAATATTTTTCTTATGCTGTATTGTGTGTTTGTGCATCAATTTAATTTTACAGCCTCGCTATGGCTGCTTTTATAAGCAGGGATATCATTTTACTTGTGTCCTGTTACAAGTTTGTGCATTAGGATGATTTTCCACTTTTTTTTCACAATGCCTGCTGAATGCAGTTGGCTTTTCCCATGGACTTTGGTGTATGTTGTGTCAGGAATTTACTGATTGATTTGAGAAATGCTATATTGGAATAATCCTGCAAATGTTTTCTAACCAGCCCATGTGATACCAGGCATCATCCTACAGTAGCATTTTTGGCCCGTTCTCATGCCTTGTGTAAATGAAAGCCATTTTCACAGCTGGCCTTCCCATCAGTTGCTCCCGCTGCCTCGAGATTAGATCTCCTAATCTGGTTTTATCATTTCTGTCAGTCAGCCATCCTGGTTTAATCCCTCCTGCTCTCCTAAAGCCACGGAATGCTTCCAGCCTGAGGATGCCCTCTGGGATGGGAGCCTGGGGGCTGGCGTGGCCGTGGGAGCCGTGCTTGCATCCTCTGCACAAGTCTTTGGAGACCTGCTCTCAGACGAGAATCTTCATTTTTCACAGCCCCACTTGAGTAGAAATCAAAATGTTTTTGCCAAGTTTGTTGGGCCGGGAGGGAAAATGTGGAAGGCGCAGATGTAGGTGGAATCTCGTGGGCTTCCCCTGAGAGCCCTCCACCAGCACGTATCACTGTTGAATTACAGTGACAAAGCTTAATTAGTACAAAATGAGGTCTCGTTGGGTCCCTCAGTGGCATATCTGGACCAGGCTGGGGTGTACAACAAGTAGGAAACAACAGATGACTTTGGGTCTTGTCAGCCTGCACGTGGAATCGGGGCCCTGCTGTGCTCCCTGACCATCTGAGCAGCACATGTTCAGCGAAGGTGCTTGGGATTTGGCTCTTATCTCTGCATGGGAAGAGTGGGAGATAAATCTGAAGGGTTTTCCAGACAAAAGGAATTTATCGAGTAATACTGAAAGCAGACGGCGCAGAGCCAGGCTCGGATTTGGCCCTTGTTTGAGCGGAGTGGAAAGAAACTGTGGCCAAGGATCAGCTGGAAAACCATTTAACCCTCCTGGAGACTGAACAGCAGCTTTGCTGAGAAAGTCTGATTTGGAATATAAGCATGAGAAAAATAAAGAGAGCAGTGACTGATATAGAGATTGACAGCACGTCTTGTAGGACAACCTGCAAACTCAGCTGCTGAAGGTTATCCCACCTGTGATCATGGGCTCGGATCAGGTAGAGCTGTAAAATATGAGAGGTTATAGTAGAAAAAATGCTGCTTCTAATCCTTTTCACCTCTTCTGATGTGCCTTTTCCTTGCCCTGCCTGCATGTCAAATTCTGGTTTAGGGATTAAATTTGTTAGGGCAAGTAGAATCAGAGCGATTCGCTGAACAAATTAATGCATCCTAATATTGAGGGCTTTTTTATTTGCAGAATTCCTCATTGTTTGTTACATCTCGGTCATCTGGCCTCCAGACCATGCTCTACATTCACTTGACCATATTTGCTGTGAGTCTTTATTCTCAGTTTACAAACTGTCCAGTCTGACTCTTTTCTTCCATTATTATTTTTTTGAGCTGTCCTGCTCCTCCTGGAGATCCTTGAATGCATGCAGAGGAGGGTAACAAAGCTGGAAGGCATGTCCTGGGAGGAGCAGCTAAGGCTGCTGGGCTTGTCTCAGATTCCTGGGCCATGGAGAGGGAGGTGCCGAGCTCTTCTCCCTGGTATCCAGTGATAGAACATGTGGGAATGGTTCAACCAGGGGCAGTTTAGACTGGACATTAAGAAGCATCCTTTGCCAGGAGGGTAATTGTGTTAAGGAATTGTGTTCATAATAATAAATGATAAATAAGTGGTGTTTGCTACTTTCTCTCCTTTCTGAAGTGATTGCAGCTATACTGGTGAGGAATGGTAGATGGGATTTTTGGCTAATGGCTGCTTATGCAGTTTAAGACAGGTTTGGGCTCTTCTACAGGGATTCCCCACCAGTGGTTTAAGTGAACGGATTTTGCTGTATCATGGATAAAAGGAAGAAATGGAAACCAGAGCCCTCTCATGCTTAGCTGTGCAGTGAAATGACTCTGGACAGGCAGACCTTTACACTGAACTGCATCTGAAACCACTCACTTCCCCTGCCTTGCAGAAGAGCTGGGATATCCACGCAGGCTTTGAATTCCACCTCTCTCTTCAGTCCATAGTAACCAGCCTTTTATGCAGGGTGCTCTTGGTCTCCATGAGCAGCAGGAGCAGTTTTTACTCTTAAGGCAGCCCTGGTGCTTCTTGAGCCCTAATGAAGAAAGCCTGTGGGGTTTTTTTTTTGCAGAACTCATCGCTGAAAGTCTGGATTCCTTGCTGTTTATCTTCCATTTGCAGTCCAAGGCTTTCCTGTTGTTATGAAGGATGAGGCTCTCTATTATCAACACAGTTTTCAGCACAATACAAAACACAGCTCCATACTAGCTCCTACGAAGTAAATTAACTCTACCTCAGCCAAAGCCAGCACAGAATCCTGAGAAAAAATCCCACAAGAACTAATCTCGTATCCCATCCTGCTCCAGCTGCAAATCAGGGGTTTTGGGTCTGCTTTCTTTGACATAAACACTGAGCAGTGTCTATTTAAAGACAACTTTCCAAAACAAAACCCCTATCAAAACAGAAGGAATTGTGTGTGATATTTCCAAGGGCAAAAATGAGACTCATTGCTTAGTGAGAGTCATTTCAGTATTCAAGAGATATGCAACTGTGGGACATGTACTTATGATTCCTTGATATTTCCCACTTATTATTATTAACTGATGTATCATCTGATGTAAATCTCTTTTTTATAAAATGCAGAGTAGCTCGAAGAACAGAGCGCCTCAAATCTCGATTCAGGCAGCTTTTTATCAACCTTTGGAATTCAGTTAAAAACTAAGGAGAAATTAAGGATCTGTGTCAGGGAAATTGGAGATGTAAACAGCTGCTGGGCTGCCTTTTGCATCCTGTAGGGAGTTTGTCTGCTTTTTATAGCAGCTCTTGTCACCTAACACAGAGGGATTTTGAGCCACAGCCTGGGATCCCTCAGCACTGTTGCACAGCAGTCAGCTAATAGAAGACATTGTTCCCTGTAATGTAATGCTATTATTGTTTCAACTGTTTCGTTCAAGGCCTTTAATCTCTCCTCATGATCATCCCCTTCTGCATTTTTAATTATCGACGCTTTACATGAAGAAATGCTGAAGTGTGAAAGATTAGATAAGGAAACACCCAGCATCCAGCAGCCCTTTGCTCAGAGGGGCTGTGAACAGGGCTGTTGCACTCATTTGTTAAACCACAGCCTGTGTTTTATCAGCAGCACACACATCAAATGCACTGTGCACAACAAATAAATACAGCTCCTGACAGGAAAGAGACCCCTTGCAGCAGGGTGCTCGTGCTTGCTGGCTAGTGTGAGACTTTTTTTGTGAATGAGGAATGATGGAATAGGTCTATGAGAACAAGATTAGGCTCATTTCAGATCTGGTTTGCTCCTGATTCAGGGTGACTCCTGAGCTGTCACACAGATGGCCTCAGCCTCACCCAAGGGAGAGGGCAGTGCTCAGGGGGCTGCCTTGGGACCCTGTTCTAAGGGGAAGCTGACTCTGGAGAGCAGATCCAGCTAGAACACCCTTAGGATCTCCTCCCATGCCCTCAGGCTGGGGATTTCAACCATGCCCTGTAGAGACCACATTTACATTCCGATAGAACAGGTGAGACTGGCTCTGCCCATGCCCTGTTGTTTTCCTGCCCAGAGTTGCTGTGCATAAATGCACCTGTTTCTGACAGATTTTGCTGCATTTTATCACAGAACAACTCCTAAACAATTCAAGCCAAGCTTTACTGTGGCAGGTCTAAGCCAAAATGAAGTCTCACTACCCTTGTGTGCAGGTTCACCTGAGGTTAATCTTCAGAGTTTGCCCAGGTGCAGGTTCTGCTGTTCCTCATGTGTTGAATGATGTTGGGCAACATCTACCAGCACCTCCAGCTGCCTGGGAGGTCTGTTCTCCCTTAGATGGGGACTTAAAAAATTAAAGAGAAAAGACATTTTATCAGGGCCTGTTGTGACAGGACCAGGGGTAGTGGTTTTAAATTAAAAGAGGAATGATTCAGACTCGATATAAGGAAGAAACCTTTTCATGATGTGGGTGGTAAAACACTGGCACAGGTTGCCCAGAGAGGTGGTGGCTTCTTCATCCCTGGAAGTGTTCAAGGCCAGGATGGACAGGGCTTGGAGCAACCTGGGATAGTGGAAGGTGTCACTGCTCATGGCAGGGGGGTTGGAAGAAGATGATCTTTAGGTTCAACCTAAACTATTTTATGGTTCTATGATAGCAATGGCTTCATTTAAAATCTTCCTGTCCTGCAGAAACAGGGGAGGAAAGGGCACACATGGGACTGTTGGCAATATGCTGAAGACACAAGACAGAGTGTGCACAGCATCTTTAAACAAATTGGAGCTGAGTGTTGCTCCAGAAGCCCAACACAAACATTCCTCTTGCTGGTGGGCAATGGAGCAGCCCCCTGCCTTGTGTCCTGCCCTCTGTTTGTCCATTCAGGACACTCTCCAGCCACTCCTCCTCTCCTCAGGCCAGGGGGAATTGCAGCTATTTCACAGGCAGCACTATCCAGGGTTTTCTAAAACACACTGCAGGGCTTGGTCTGACCAAGCTCAGTCAAACAGCTCTGTTCTTCCCACATTAAAGCCAATTAACTTTGGATGGGGATGAGTGAGAGCAACATTTAGTCCAGTTTTGCCCTGGATTGGTTCAGGCTGGCTGAGGCTGAGTCTCACATCTTTCCTGGAGGCAGAGCCTCCCGTAGATGTGAAGGCCGGGCTTACACGGAGCCATTAGAGCAGGGCAGGGCTTTGATCTCAGAACTGCACCACTTGAAACTGCAGATGAAAAAACCTGAGTTAATAGAACAGCAGGCAAGCCTGCAAGTGAATCATTGCAGCTTCTCCCAGAGCAGGCTCAGTGCCTGAAATAGGGGGCAGGAGCCATGCATGATCCCAAACATACTGGAATGCTCCTGACGGCCTCGTTGCAGCAAGAACAGAGACGTGCCAGTTTTGGGAGAGCAAGATGCCAGCAGCAGCAGAGGAAAGCAGGACGAGGGGTGGGTGGGGGTGTGCCACAGCTCTTGGGGAGCCATGGGGAGCTGTGGAGGAGCAGGAGGCTGGGCAGGAGCAGCTCTGTGCAGCCTCCTGCCCTGGCCCCGAGCGGCGGAGCCGCTGCAGCCGGCACAGTGCCCAGGCAAATTCAGCTGGCTCTGCAGCCCAGCGCCATCCAGCAGCTCCCAAACCAGACCTGACTTGCTCCCTGCCAGCTCCAGAGCAGCCTGAGCGGGGTGGATAGACATGCCCTGAGGATATGTCTGCATTGCAGTGCAGAGGTGAGACCTGGGCTGGGTGAGACAGAGCTGGGCTCGTCCCTGGGAGCCGTGGAGCACCCAGAACCTGTGAGGTGTGTGCTCCTGGGCTCATCCCTGGGAGCCGTGGAGCACCCAGAGCCTGTGAGGTGTGTGCTCCTGGGCTCATCCCTGGGAGCCGTGGAGCACCCAGAACCTGTGAGGTGTGTGCTCCTGGGGAGCACCCAGAGCATGTGAGGTGTGTGCTCCTGGGGAGCACCCAGAGCATGTGAGATGTGTGCTCCTGGGCGCTGGGGTGGGGAGGAGGAGGGAGGCATTTTGCCTCAGAGAGCCTCATGATGCTTTTGGGGACTGAGTCTGGGTGGTGGAAGGACTTTATGCACTGGCATGTGCTGTGCTCACCAGTGGGGTGGCCATTCTGTAGAGATCACACGGAAAAATCATTAAATTATGGGATCATTTAGGTTGGAAAAGAACTTTTGAGGTCATTGAATCCAGCCACTGGCCCAGGACCACCAAGGTCGCCACCAAACCGTGTCCCCATGCCACATCTACATGTCTTTTAAATCTCTCCAGGGGTGGTGACTCCACCACAGCCTTGGACAGTTTATTCCAACACCTGATAAACCTTTTGGTAAAAAAATTTTTCCCAATATCCAGTGCAAATCTCCCAACCAGCAGCACTGGGAAGTGGAATTGGTAGTGCTGGAGTTGGGAAAAATACACTGCCCCCTTCCTTAGGGTGCCTGGATCTTGGGGTTTGACTGAGGATCCTCAGTCACTCCCCCTGGCACTGGGAAAAACCCCAAACCTTCAGCTGGGTGGTTCATCTCCAGGAAACCAAAACCATCCAAGCAGATTTTAGATGACTCCAGAAAACATTTCCTTTTGAAGGTGTCCCATCTCCTGAGCCTGTGCTGCCAATGTGGCTGCTTATTCCTGCAAATCTTCTGTATTAGAGGCAAAAAAAAAAAAAAAGGAAGATAAAGAAGTGGTCAGAAGAAATTTTATCAACCCAAATCACAGGTGATTTTCAGTGGAATCTTGGGAAATAAAGTCTGGCATGAGCCAGCAGCCCCTGGAAGAGGAGTGGAGATGATTTTAGTCCTGGCAGCTCCAGGCACCTGGGAAGCTCCTCTGCTCTCAGCACTCAGCACTAGATGGCATCCAAGGTGGGAATTTGGGCTCCCAAATGCAGTCCTGGGCTCTGAAATCATAATTGTAGCTGGATTAAAAAATGAGAATCCCATCTGGATGAGGGGAAAAAACCCCAAAAGGGGAAGGAGGTGGCGTTTTCCCATCTCCTGCTGCCATTCTGTTGTGGTGCAGCTCTCTCCGGGGTCTGTCCCACCACCTCAGCTGAGTGCTGGGCCACCAGGACAGGAAAATAATGTCACAGAGGGACGAGCAAAGGCATCATCCACAAGTGAAGGTGCATTCAAGCCTGCAGGGATGCATTCACCCATCCTCTTTTCCCTCTGAACGCTGCCAGCCCCGTGGGTGGTTGGACACAGGGCACACTGCACACGCTGCTGTCTGTTCATGGGGTGTCCCCTGGTGTCACCCAAGGTGTGCAGCCTGGGGTGACTGGAAATGCAGCTGCTCTGAGCTGCAAAACATTTCCCAATGAGGGAATTAATCATCTTTCCGTCACCCACCTTGTTTACTAAATAAGCCAAATTGTCCCTAGGCCGTTGATGGGATTTGTGAGAAAGCAGAAGCACCTCAAGAGACACCCTTGCCTGGGAGATTTTTCCTCCTCTTTACCTCACAGGTGTCTTCCTGCCGATGTGGGATGAGGAGGGGAGTGCCCAGCATCTCTCCCTGTCCCACACCTGAGTTCTGCCAGGAGGAAGGTGGGATTAGCCCCTCCAGCCCTCCAGCTTGGGTAGCAAATTATTCGCTTTTATCACCTCTGGAGCAAGCCATGGCCATGAACAGGTTCCTCAGGAGAGGCAGCTGTGCTTGGCCCCTGCCTCAGGGCTGTGGCACCCAGGAAGGGGCTCAAATGCACACAGAGGTGTGAGGAGCAGCCAGGTGAAGGTTCCACGGCCGTGGGTGGCTGCCTGGAGGTGCAGGAGCCAGGGGAGTGACACGGGGCTCCCTCCCTGCCCTGTTTGCACGCTGCAGGTGACCTTGGGTGGAACAACTTAATGAGCCCTGTGTGACTGCCAGCTCCATTTCCTGCCCCTGCCCAGGAGGGTGCCGAGCTCCAGGTCCTGGAGGTGACTTTACAGCCACCTCTCCTGAGCCTTTTCACTCTGTCTCCAGCTGAGCAAAGGGTTCTCAGGCCTGAATATCTCACCACTGCCCAGAACTATTCTCCCTCTGAAACATCTTAATGCTCCTGGACTTCTGTTTTTCTTTTCCTTGTGTTTTCCCGCTGTGAACACAGGGCCAGGCAGAGATGCAGGAGAGCTTTAGCAAGGTTCTGCTGGAGTTTGAAATACTTCTCTTCCCAAAAGTATATGTACCTACAAGAAATAGCTCCTGCCCAAGCCCTGAGTAGGCAGAGGCACTACAGACTGCTGTTTGTGTGCCCGTTCCCTCTGCCTGCAATTATGGGGAAATTGCCATCGTGGAAGCAGCAGCTGTATGAATAACTCTATTATTTGTTATTATTAGTCCTAGATGTGTGTTTTTCTTGAGATCATATCTGCACAAGAAGGCACATTAATAATAGCTTTTTGAACTGGCCAAGTTTAATTTCTATGGATCGTGAAACTTTTGAAGCAAGGTGCTGTTTATTGCTTTCTTTTGAAATCAAAGGTCTGAAGCCGCAGCAGAGAGAGCTCTGTGTTGTCCAGGCTGAGTTCTTGTAAGGGCAGGCGGTCATGTTGAGCTCACTCTCCTCATCTGGCATCAGCAGAAGGGTCTCATGTTACAGCCTGGTGCCAGCCTATTTTAGGAAGCAAGATTCCCCTTTTATGCAATTATTTTTCATGCGAGGTTAAGTTCTGTGCTCCTTTGCTCTTTTTCTGTTTCGGTCTGTTCTCCCTCTTGCCTTCAGGTGGGGTGTGTGAACAACAGCTTCTCAGCCACCAAAGTGCTGTCTGAGTGTGGAAAACATGAGCAAGAATGGGTCAAGAAACAGGAAAAACCACGTGGAGTGTCCATGAAAGGACATGGAGCTGCTGGAGTGAGTCCAGCCACAAAGATCAGCTGAGGGCTGCAGAACCCTGCGGGTGTTCAGCCTGGAGAAGGTTCCAAACAGATCTTAGAGCCCCTTCCACTGCCTAAAGGGCCTCCAAGAGAGCTGGAGAGGGACTTTGGACAAGGACATGGAGAGGAGAAGGGGCAATGGCTTCACGCTGACAGAGGGTAGGGATAGATTAGATAGTAGGAAGAAATTCTTCCCTGTGAGGGTGGGGAGGCCCCGGCACAGGGTGCCCAGAGAAGCTGTGGCTGCCCCATCCCTGGAAGTGTCCAAGGCCAGGTTGGATGGGGCTTGGAGCAACCTGGGATAGTGGAAGGTGTCCCTGCCCATGGCAGGGTGTTGGAATGAGATGATCTTTTAGGCCCCTTCCAACCCAAACCATTCTGTGGTTCATGTTTTCTCTTCAAGGACCATTATCAGGAGCATTTCATCCAAGCCCAGTAGGAAAGAGTAAAATCAGGGCCAGGTTCCTTCATGCACATCATGACCTACCAGTATTTTTAGGGCTGCTTGTCAGGTGCCCACACAAGCACACCCAGTCACAGAGCCATCCAGGCTGGCAGTCCCTGAACAGAAGATGAAAACAAACCCAAATGAAAACAGTGCCTTGTCAGGCCTGTATGATTTGTGCTTTTGCAGTTGGGTTTGTCACCCCAAAAGGCACCTCTTGGGGAGCACTTTGCCCCACTTTCCCAGCAGCTGGTGGTGGGAGGCTTTGCTGAAGGCAGGAGGGAGAGTGGCTGGGAAAAGGAGAGCAGGCAAGGATAAAATTTGGGTAAAATGAGAACCCGGAGTGCACCACTTTGAAGGGTTGGGGAGGTGTCTTTTTCTTTCATTTTTGAATCCCAGTGTTTCAAAATAGTCTCGTGGTTTGGAAACAGGAGGATTTTGACATTCAGTGTTTGAGGTTGGCAATTCTGATAAAGGAGATAAAGGGTCCGTGATGGAGCCCACGAGTTATTTGAGGGCTGTTGGGCAATGACTGTCAGTGAACCTGTGTCTCCGTGTTTAAAGTGTAGCCCCTGACATTTACTGCCAATTTTAAAGGGATTTGCTCCTTGCTATTTCATAATCCCTGATTCAGAGCAAATTTGCAGATTTTGAAGATCAGAAGAGACCATTAATCCCATAGTCTGAGTCTCTGGATAACTGAAGCCACCTAACTTCATCTGAGCCCAATATTTTGTGTTCAGCTGCAGCATAAAGCAAGACATGAAGGTAGAAAGATCAGCCACTAACCCAATACTCAAAGATGTGTCCCAAGGTTTGATCATTGTCACTTTTTAAAATAAAATGGGCAATGTACTTCTCATTTTTCTTAGTTCACCTTTGGCTAGAAGAATAATTTATGCCCAAATATTCATATAAAATCAAGTATTTCTTCATCCCATTCAAAATAAAGGAAAAGATAGGCTGGATATATATTCCAGGGAATCTGCTTGGTTTTACAGGGAAAATAGCCTCCTGCTAGTGGTTCGATGCTGTGGTCTGCAAGGCAACTTTGTGTGCATTTGTAAAGCCATTTGAGCTGCATTAAGGTCAATATCATAACTTGAACAGCATTTTTTTTCTTCTTTACAGACATTTCTTCAGCCTTTGGAAATCCAGTGCCCCAAGCAAAATTAAACTGGCACAGAAAATGAAGCAGGAAGGGAATTTTGTGCACTTAAAGAGAAAATGACGAAGTTTTTTAACTGGAAATGTGTGACAAGTGTGACAAGGCTTGACTATTAAAAGGTTGTGTTGCAAGATAATTTTTGGGAAAAGAATTGCAGCTGGAAAGGGGGTGTGAAACAACTGGTTCATACTGAGTCAGTAATTTGAGTGCTGTAGTTTTGCAATGTGCTGCTAACCCAAACCATGGATCCTACCACTCCTCAGTTTTTGGGCCTGGCTCTTATCACAGAAGCAAACAGCCTCTGTGAAAGGATTCAGAACACAAACGGGGGAGAAAATCCTTTTCAGAGCTATAAAACCCTCTTGTGTTGTAAGGAGCTCGATCGTTTCTGGCAGGACTTTCAAAGAAAACAGGGTCGAGATCCTCTCGGTGAATAGCAACATTAATATATTAGGTGTGCATTATGTAAATCCATGCTTCAGTGGAGCACTAGATAAGATAAATGGGAGCAAAGAGCAGGCTTTGAAGGCTGCTGGTGAGATTTTTTGTGTGTGCTGTGCCCCTTGAAGGCTCGGTGCAGAACTCAGAGCCCACTGAGGGCCTCCATCCCCTCCTGCTCAAGCGGCTGCTGCCGTGGAACCATTAAATTTTGTCACCACGTGGCACAACCTTGCTCAGCCACAGCATTGCCTGAAAAACCTCTTTTCTCCGTGATTTGGGCAGCTCCTCCATGGCAGAACTGGGCTGTGCAGCTCCTTTACATCCCCCTGGCACTGTGTGGCACGGAGGGACGACCAGGGTCACAGCAAACCCAGGCTGTGTGCTGCAGCAAATATCTGGGGAGGGTCCAGCCTGGCCCCGGCAAACATTGAAATACTTGAGGCTGGTGGACAATGATTTATCAAGACAGAGAGAGTTGGGAGCAGATAAGCCCAGGGACTCATGCATTGT
Source organism: Pachycephala philippinensis (assembly GCA_013397055.1). Classification (NCBI taxonomy): domain Eukaryota; kingdom Metazoa; phylum Chordata; class Aves; order Passeriformes; genus Pachycephala; species Pachycephala philippinensis. Next base: position 20,622 of record VWZT01002868.1, read on the forward strand.
ATACAAATCCCTGGCCTGGCCCTCGCCGCTCACGTGAGGCAGCCACAGGAGCAATGCTGGAGCTCTGCCCTGGTGAAACTCCATTTTTTGTTGTATAATTCTGCAGGACGGGATGGACAGAGGGTCCCCACTTGTGGGGTCACGTGCTACACTTTTTACTTGTGCTGTTTCATCTCTTGATGAGCCCCATTCTTCCTCCATTTTCTTTTTTGCTTGTGATGTCTTTCAAAAGCCTCTCCCTGCTTCCCCAGTTACACACCCTGATCCCTCCAGTACCATCCCATCAAAGCAGAGTCTTGATTCACTTTGGGAAGGCACAACCCCATGTTCAGCATCACTTTTCCTGCTGCCCCACGGTGGCCACCACACACCTGCCCCACCAGCACCCGTGTTCATCGTCAGGGGCTTCACACCTTGAAGGTGATGCCAAAAGCTGTGGGGTGGCCCATAAAAAGGGCTTGGTCTAGACGTGGAAAAAGATATTAATTTTTCTTTCACTTTTCACTTGGATGCGGAGCATTTTCAACCAGGCCATTGAGACGGCTTGCCACCAGAAATAAATCCGAGCCGAAAAAATGTCGGCGGACCCGTTTACTTCACAAACCACAAATGTTTGCATCCTGCAACAAATACCTGGGAAGTGCCCGGACCAGACATTACAAACGTGTTAACTACCCCGAGTTAAGCAGTAATCAATTCGGGGAGAAAAACCCGAGCGTGGAGCTCTCCTCTGAGACTGCTCTTTATAACGGGGCTTTCATTTAGGCCCCGGCCTAGGAGCGTAATTAAACCACGGCACATTCTTGACTTTCAAACAAACTCCTGGGAGCTGGCCAGCCCCAGCACAGACCCGGATTTTACCAGCTTGGAAACGAGGGTGATGTGCCACCTCTTTCATGGGCTGTTGTTGACGGTGAAAGCGCCTGCCCGGCAGAAATTGGGAATTCTACAGACAGCCCTTCAAGGCTACGCTAATAAACACATGAAAGGATTTGGGGGGAATACGTGAAAATACTGGTCTGTTGAAATCCTTTTTTCAGTGCCACCGGTTTTGGGGGGAAGGTGTGTTGTTGAGGCCTGAAATTTTTAATAATTAGCACACATCAGTAGTAATTTAGACTGCTGATTTTTGATTTTTGCAGTCCAAGTTACTAGTTTCTCTGTCAATGCTGGGCCATGACCTGCTGGGGTGCTTTGATGGAGCTGGAGTTTGGCATTCCCAAGCAAATGCTGAGGAATGGCAGTAGATGGTGCTGTTATTCTCTTTTTTGAGGACGGGGATGGCAGAGGAAAGACGGGCACAACTGTGACTGTACACAAGGTGTTATCAGTCCCCAGTGTCTCCAAATTATAAATCAGGCTCCTTCAAATCATGGGGTTTGGTCTTTAGAAAATCTTAAATCAAATAACGTCCTTTATTACAGCTTCTGTGTTGATCTTTTCGATGAGATTTCGAGGTCATGTTTTCAAGCTTTTTGTTGTAATCACGTAATTCGATTCTTTTTTTTCATATTTGTAATAACATGTATTGAAATTCTCCAATCATGTCAAGAGCCAGCAAGATTTAGGGGAACTAAATTAAATTAGGGAGAAACATCAGGGTTGTGAAACTTGGCAGGAGTACAGATGCTGGTTTCAAAACAGGCTGGACTTTAAGTTGTTGGCAAATTGAATGTTGCTGACCCTGAGCGATTTGGGATGCCAGGAACGGGTCCGTGACCACAGAATGTCCCGCCCCACGGGTCACTGAGGCACGTGCCTGAGGGCTGACCCTCCTGGCCTGCATCAGCCTGGATCCCCAACTTCCTGGCCAGCACCAAACGCTGCACCAGGATGACATTTATCAGCTAATTCCTTTTAATGGCCTGAAGGTTTATGAGGCTTGCTCCTTCCCAGCCGCACTGGGGAGGGCAGAACCGGGCCCCCTTTGGATTTCACTTTTATTTGCCTTTCTCTGCAGGGACAGGTCTAACTCCAGCCTTTGTAAAAATTTAACAGGGCAGTGTTGACTGTGCAGGTTGGACAACCTGGCGCCGGGGACGGTGTCCAGTGAGGGGACACGGGCAGGGGACACAGCGGGTGTCCTGCCCCTAACCTCCTCCTGCCATGGGGTGGGCTGGGCAATGCCCCCACTCTCAGCCCCTCCGAGGGTGTTTCCTCCAGCAGCAGCAGCTGGTGATGCTAAAAATACCCTTGAACAGGGTAGTGGAGGTTCAGCTTTGGACTTTTCAGAAGTTTACTGGTATTCTGGCCTCGTGACTCCAGTTCAGGCCACCTGATGTGCAGCACGTAACCGCGCTCGATTTCCCCCTTCGGTGGGGAACAATCTCAGATCACGGATAACAATCAGCTCACTTTCTTATTTTAGGGTTGCTGTAGCCATGGTCATTAACAGCTCTGAGAAATACAATAGGCAGGGCCTGGTCCTCCCACACTGTGTGTCCCCTCTCCAGAAGAGCTGCTGCCAAAATCCTCCCTGTGACAGAAAAGCAGAGAGGGTTCCCAAGGAAAACCTGGCTGTAGGTCTGAGGGGGAAAGGGTGGCTTGGCATCAAAATGAGCATCCCACCAGGCACACTTCGAGCATCAACCTGCTCTGCAACATCACCTGTGTTTGCAGCACTTCAGGAGGAGCAGAAGAGTTGCAACCTGGAGAAGAGAAGGCTCCAGGAGACCTTAGAACCCCTTCCAGTACCTAAAGGGGATCCAAGAGAGATACAGAGGGACTTTGGACAAGGATATGGAGTGAGAGAACAAGGGGGAATGGCTTTGAACTGACAGAGGGCAGGTTTAGGTTAGGTATTAGGAAGAAATTCTTCCCTGTGAGGGTGGTGAGGCCCTGGCACAGGGTGCCCAGAGAAGCTGTGCCTGCCCCATCCCTGGAAGTGTCCATGGTTGGACAGGGTTTGGTCTAGCGGGGAATGAGATGATCTGTAAGGTCCCTTCCAACCCAAAGCATTCCAGGATTCTGTGATGCTCTGCACTTGTAAGTGGAGCAGCCCCAGGAGCACAGGGATGGTGCTGGCCAAGGGCAATGCTGCTGCCCAGCTCTCTCTGCACCCCAGAGCTGATGCTGGACTGATGGAACACCTTGTGGGGCTTCACTAAAGCTGTGCTGGGCCAAGGGAGTGGGATGGGGCAAGCAGGAGCAAAAGGCCAGGCTACAGGTTCACTCCCTGCTCCAACAAATAGCTAGTTTATATTAAATAATATGTGGGATTAACTACTTCCATGAGCCTCAGAGCAGAATTTGGAGCCTTCTCCCTTCCCTTCTCTCTCCTCAAACCCACCCTGTGCACCTGGTGGAAACACAAGTTCTCACCAGGCTCCTCTTGCCCCAAACCTGACCTTACTGTCCCACTTGAGCACACTCTTCTACGGACAAGAAAGAAAAAAAGGAAATACAAGACCATTTTCACTGTTGTTTTTTGTTTTGGTTTGGTTTGGGTGGTTTTTTTTGGCAGGTACCCTTTGGCCTGGATCATGTTGACTGGTCATAATGACTGAGTAAGGAATGAGTAAAACCTTCTCTCAATTTTCAAGTTATTGACATGTCATGAACAGGTTTCCACATCGTCCTGTCCCACTGATACAAAGATAAAAGGGGCAAAACAATTTCCTGCCCTTTTGCCCATCACAGGAATGGCCTCAAAGAGCTGATTCTCTTAAAATGACAAGATCGAATGAATAAAACTCAATTCGTCTTTTCAAATTGTTGGGTTGTGAAATAAATCTGGGAAAGAACAAGTGGTATAGCAATTTTTGATCTTCCCAGAAATTATATCAGAATATTCCTTGTTCTCCAGAGGTTTGGTCCGGCTGGGGTGGGAAGATGGTGAAAATCAGTCCTCCAAAAATGCAGAGCAAAATTCACTAGAAGTACAAACTCAGTGTGCTCAAATAATTTATATGAAGAAAAACCTCAGTCCACAGTGAGGATTTCAAGTCTGACTGAAAGGAAAAGCTGAGGTCCTGAAGGATACTGTTGAGTGGTGTATTCAATAATTCCATTTATGAATAAACCATTAATTATTACCAATGTATCTCTTGCATATTATTAACAAAGGCACAGAAGCTGCTTTTTGGCTCTGCTGACTCACCCATTGTCAAATGTGAACTGGGCAATTGTGGTGGCTGCTGCTCCCTTAAGAAATTGTCCAAGATTCAGATTTGTGTGCCCTGGCTTGCATCAATTAACAGCACAATCTTTTTGTTATGAAAATGCAAGCACAAGTAGCCTGAGGGGTCTTGTAAATGCAAATACAAAACCGTAATTTCAATTTCCCTGAAAGTACAAGAAAGCCTCTTTTTATTTTTTTTTTTATTTGCTGTTACAATGATAAATCTCAATTTTTGTTTATTTTTTTCCTCCTTGCTTTGAACACAAAATGGAATTTAACCCAGGGAATCAGCAGATTTGGGGATGTGGGGAGGCTGGAGCCAGCTGCTGGAATCTGTGGGCTCCTCTGGGCAGGGCCAGGCTCTGAAGGGTGAGGGGAAGGTGGATGCTTGGCCCCACAGTGGCCGTGAGCTGGGCTGGGCAGTGTGCCCACAGCTGGCCCCTCGGCTGGGCGAGAATTCCCACGTGAAGATTCTTTCCGCTCGCTCCAGGCATCCGAGGAGCCTAAATTAGGCACCCACACCTCTGCCACGCTCAGGGGAAAGGCAAAGAGACCTTGAGATGTGTCCTCCGAGGGCAGCTTGGTCCCCTGGGTGGATGATTGGCACAAATTGGCACAAATCAGTGGGTGATTTTGGGCCAAAAGTGATGCTTTTGTACCCAGTGCCATGGGACGATAATGGGCAGAAGAGTCTCCTGAAAACTGAGGTGGGAGGTGGCACCTGATTTCATTTCACCTAGGAATAAAGAAAGAATTGGGGGAACATCCAAGGTCTGTTTTCCCTTTTCTTTCTACACCGCACATATAAAAGTAAAATTTGAGAACAGCCACTTGGCTTTCTTCCTCCCTCCCAGGCTGGCCTCAGTATGCCCAGGTATGTGTCTAAACAGATTCCTGGAAAACCTGCCCTTGCCGAGGCACCCTCTCCAGTGCTCAGGTTACGGTCTGCAGCTCCGGGAGGAGCAGCAGGGAAGGGTGGGTTTGCTTGGGGTGTCCCCCTGCCTGGAAAACACCAGGGATGGAGCAGGATATGTGCCAGCACACAGGTGAGAGGATGAAGTCAAATATAAGACCCAAAAATAAGTGTTTAAACACTGTCCTGAGCAGCTTCCTGGGGCAGCAGCACCACCTGCGCCCCTGCTCAGAGCAGAGCGTTGCCCTCCTGCCAGCTGGGGTTCCTGGGAAACCTTTCCTTTACTTCCTCCATGATTTTTAATTAGACCAAACGAGCGATTAACCAACACAACAATCCTCGCCCAGCTCTCTCCTTACGCTCATTTGATGAAGGTGGTGGTGCTGCTGCGGGAGGGCAAAGCTGCCACGGTTCAATGGTGGCACCTGGCAGGGTGGCACTGCCAAACCTTCAGCCCTGAGCCCAGGGTGGCCCCGCTGGGGTCTGCCAGGGTCCGTGGGTACCACACACATCACGTCCCCTCCCCTGTCTCAGCACACGGAACAGAGCTGGAGGGCAGGAATTTAAAAACAGGAGAAAAAAAATGTTTAAAGTTATTTGTTGTTAGTTTTGTGCCCCTTGCACCGCTCCCAAGCTTTCGGGAGTCCTCCAGCCTTGGATCGGCTGGTTGTTTTCCTTTCCCCCTGCACTCCTGTACGAGCGAACGCTAGAGGCTCCCTCCTTCTGGTCTGCGAGAGA
>VWZT01002868.1:33323-64274 GCA_013397055.1 Pachycephala philippinensis
CAGCTGGGGTTTTTTTGTGGTCTTTTTTTTTTTTTTTTTTTTTTTTTTTTTTTTTACATTTCTTCCTTTTTGTTCTGTCCTAGGGCGTTGTTCGGCTCTTCTGATAGGTCAGGTTTCGTATTTCAAACAAAAGGCTCAGAAATGAGAATGATAAAACCTCAATGAAAGAGGTGAATTAAAGTAATCCAGCACTTATCCTGTAATTATAAAAGTCTGAAGTCAGTTTTCTGAATGTGCTTCTGTGCTTCCCCCCCTGTCAATGTGTCTGGAGGCCCAGCCTGTGGCCAAGCTTCCCTCTGCCTTTCCAGATACCTCAGCTGGGTGGGTTTTGCCAAAAGCTGGGAAGAGGGTGCCCTGTGTGTCACATCTCTTCATGGATCAGCGGGGCCCCTTTCTCTGAAGGGCATTCGTATCCCTTTCAAACCACCCTGTCTCCATTTCATTCTCTCCCATGGCATCCACCTTGGAGGGGCACTACCTGCTCCACAGTTTCAGAGCAGGTGGAAAGTTCCTTTGTGTGGATCAAGTGTCTGTGCCCAGGGATGTGTTGGAGCAGCTGCTGGGAAGTTGTGCTGCAGAATCCCTTCTTGCCTCTGAGCTGCACGCAAGGGCTTGGTTGCAACAGTGGGATCGTGATCAGCAGAAGCTGCTCCTCCAGTTAGACCTGAGCAGGCAGAATGCCACGAAAACCAGGGAATTTGAAGTGTCTCTGCTTGGGTTTTGATGCAAACAGTTTGAAAGCGAGCCTTAAGCATAAGTTTGTTACAAGAGAATGCATGAATGAATTTGAAAATTAGCTTTGTCCTGGCAGGTTTGGAAGTGTCAGAAATTCCTATGGAACTCCATCCTTTGGAGGCAGTCACGTAAGTGGGCTTGTTTTTCACACGTGTTGGATGTTTTGGAGACACAGGGTTGAAAACAGACTCTGCATCAAGTCGAGTTATAAGCAGAACATGTAATTCAACTCCAGAGCTTGTGATGCTCTCAAAATGCCTGTGCTCTTTGTGTTCCTGTTCCAGCCCTGGGTGTTCCTTGCCTGTAGATTGCATCCATACATGACCTTGTCTTCTCTGAGCATATGGTGCCCTCCATCAGGGCCAGGCTGGGGCTGCCAGGCAGAGCCCAAAGGGAGCTGCAGTTGGTCTGACAGTGATGGTGACACTGAGTCAACAGACATAGTTGCTCATAATCCTCTGCTACTTTCCCACAGTTTTGTGTCCCTTGCACAGAAAGAAATGAAAATGTGTTGATCAGAGCACCGAGAAGCTTGGGAGGTGCTTCCAGGTTTTTTGATAAAACACACCAATGGGCATAGCCTATGATGCTTGAAAAACACAGCAAATTGAGGCTGGAGCAGCTGGCTCTGCTGGGTTCACCCCGACCTTGCCCAGAACCCCAAAGGTGGCTGTGTCCTTCACTGCTTCGGGACCTTGCAGATGTCAGACTGCACCTCTTGCAGCCTCATCACCTTTGCTGGCTGCTGGAGCTGAGAACAGCGTGGTTCTTCCCTCCATGGCTTTAAAGAGAAGAAGTGAAAGCTGCTGGTTAGTGGTTTTGGGCAGCCATCCCTCCTGAAAGAAATGATGCTCCCTCACAGAGCTCCCATCTCCCAGCAGTGTCAGTCTGGTCCTGCATGACGTGACAAATGAGCTGCATGACATCCTGCAACTGGCTTTCACCTGCTTTTGCTGTAAATCACAAAAAATGAGAGCCATTTTTGACCAGCCAGCAGTGCCCCTGTGTCTGACGGTGCAGGCGCTGCACGCAGATATTAATTACATTGCTGTTAATTCAGCATGTGCTCGTGTGAAGCTGAGACCTCACCACATCCTCCAAGTGCCCAGCCACTGAATTTGAAAGCCAGTGTGCCAAATGGGGTCTGGGCTTCCTGTCTCCTTGATACTCAGCAGGTTATTTATGGCTTTTTTTGGAGGGTGGCGTGATGGGCTTTCCTTGGAGCCTGGAGGAGCAGCCCTGGTTATCATTCCCACCCAGCTGACAGCGAGGTCTTTGCTCTGCTCTTTGAAGCAGCACAGTAGCCGTGGCAACCAGTCCCACATCCCAAGAATTCTGAGGGCTTCCAAGGCTTTCCTTCAAGGCCCACCACCCTTTAAAGTGCTGGTTTCCAGAGGGAAAGTCGCAAACAGCGTGGTAAAATGCTGATAAGCAGGTCTGGTCAGTAACCACTGGGTGCATTTGTGTTCTGAGTGATGCTCAGGGAGTAATTTCGGATGGCTGGCGAGCTGATGGCAGGCAGCAAAACTCCTTTGAAGTCGATAGCTGTGAATCAGTTTGGTGTTAGCAGGTTTCTGGAGCGGCTCTTTGATCACCGATCAGATGGCCCTTGCTTTTTTGGGGAGCTGCTTCTCCCTGAATTCGAGTGCTGGGTCGAGGATGCCCGTGCCAGGCTGTGCTGCCCTTGGTGCTGCCCAGGCACGTCACGGGAGGTTTGTGCCTCTGGGAGTTTCTAATCTGGGGAGACAGGAGCAGGAGGGAGCAGCATCCCCTCGGTGCGTGGGCAGGCGCTGAGCCCGGCGAGGGCACCCTTTGAAGGCAGTGTTTTCAGTACAGAGGCACCCAGGTGCCCACTGGGGCTTTCAGAGCTGCTGAGGCACCTCTAATTCCGTCCTGAATTCCCCATTGGAGCTGCCAACTTCAGTGCCAGTCCTGCCAGGCCATCACCAGCCTCCCAAAGTATCTTGGAATCAGCTCCTCAGCGACTGTGGAGGAGCCTGTGACTGTCAGGGCTTGGGCTGAAATGTGTCCTTAGGGCATGTGTGCACCTGTCCTGGAGCTTCCCACCCTAATTCCTGTGAAAACTTCCCTGGATGGCTCTGTGCTGGTGCTTCCCTGTTCTGTAGAAAAAGGAAACAGCCTTGGATTCATCCCCTGCAGCAGGAGCTGGCTTGTCCTTTCTCAGAGTAAGAGCTGGAGTTTTTCAGGTTAAGGCTATGGAGGAAAAGCTGCGCTAAGCCCTCTGCCAGTTGATAATATGTAACAAAAATCGATAATTCTCAAGGGGAAGGGCTTGGAGGGGTTTTCATCCTACTCGTACTTGCCAGGCTGAGAAAAAATTCTACTGCCTGACCACAAGAGGCTGTGCTTTTAGTAGAGGACTCAGGGGGTTTTTTGTATTTTTTTTTCTTATTAACTCTTATAAAAATTTGCATCATACTATCTCCTCGAATAATTCCTTTTTTTTTTCCCCCACGTAATCTGGGGCAGATATTTTTTCATCCATCACTCCTGGTTTCTTGACCATCCCTGCAGCTTTAGCATGCAGCCGTCATTCTGCTGCAGCTCCCACAAAGCGGCTGAAAACCAAGGTAACAGCAACATTTTGAGTGAAGGGGATGAAATGTGGGATAGGTTCAGCGTATTTCTTTGTCATTGTTGGAGTCCTATTCAGTCTGGAACTGAATAGGAGGCTGATTAGCATGTGGAAGCATTTCTAAAGCATTGGGCTGTGAGGGTTGGGTGGTTTGGATTTTTTTTTTTCCTTAAAGGAGAAGTTTTGTGGCATTTATTTTTCTGACTGAGCTGGTATGAATCTTTGTCAAATGCAAAACCCGTGGAAAAGCCAGATAGCATTTTGGAGAAAGCCTGTTTTGATAAATCACTGTGTGCACAAAGAAGTTTTCCAGCGTGTAAAACTCTCAGAGCCACTGCAGGATCTAGGCATGCAGCGTGTTTGAAATTGCCAGACAAGTGGGATAGTGTTTGGGATACACCAGGATTGTGGATATAATAACAGGCACTTTGCTTTTGCTCTCACTGAAGTTTTCTGCCACAAGTGGGTATTGGGTCTACAGTCTGGAAATCCACCTGCTGAAAGCTCAGGGTTTTGCTTTCACAGGGAAAGATGTAATGCTGAGGTCAATTAAAAAGCTACCTGCAAGTGAAAAACAGCTTCTTCCCCTGTGAAACTGCTGCAAGTCCTGGGCCTGAGGCTGCTTTTGGAGAAGAGGGTTTTCCCTTTGGTGGTGTCAGGCTGATATTCTCATTAACACTCCCTTGCTGCTAGATCTGCTGTATTTTCTCTTAGAGGTGAAATTGTTGTCTTGGTGCTGTTTGAGGGTCTCAGCTGGGTCATGGCTAGAGCAGAGCTCCTTTCCTGGGAGTACCATACCTCTGCCTTTTGTGGGAATGCAGGATTTTGGGGAGTTTGCAAGTCCCAGGAGAGGCAGGAGACCCCGTTGCCTGTCTGGGGCTGTGTGGATATAGCACAGTTGTGCCCTGAGCTTGCAGACAGAGTGGGCAGTGCAAGAAAATGCAGTTTATTTCTGTGTGCAGCGAGTGATGGACTTGAGGTCCATCTTGAAGGCCTCAGTGAGTGATGGCCTTGGGGCTGCATGGAAAGCTCGGGGCAGTGCTTGGAGTCAGACCCTCGTGGGGATGTGTGCATGGTCCAGACCTCCTGCCTGGGTTTCTTTGATGCCTTGTCTGGTTTCCTTTCCATTATTCCAGTTTAAGAAAGACAAAATGGTCAGCTTACTGGTGTGCCTTAATGTCACACAATGGAATGGTTTGGGTGGGAAGGGACCTTAAAGCTTGTCTTGTTTCTTGTTCCACCGCCTTGTTCCACACCTTCCACTCTCCCAGGTTGCTCCAAGCCCTGTCCAACCTTGAACACTTCCAGGGATGGGGCAGGCACAGCTTCTCTGGGCACCCTGTGCCAGGGCCTCACCACCCTCTGAGTAACGCCAGCTATTGAAGGCTGATTAAAGCTATTGTTTAATTAAGGAGAACTTAGCTCCTCTCTTCACAATTCATGATTAAAGGATCTTTTGAAGTAATTCTGCAGTACTTTCTTGTTGCCTGCCTTTCTCCCCTTTATCGTGGAGAAGGTTCCTCTTGCTGAGCGTGCCCCAGCTCCGCGGGCTGAGCGCGATTGCGGCACCGCAAACCTGCTGGCAGATCTGGCCGCTGCCAAAGGCATCCCAACATTAAAAAGCCCTGCAGAGGGGTGGAAGGGAGTTCAATCTCAGGATACGCTGATTTGGAAAGGGAATCCAAACAAAGAGGCTTTTCAGCAGAGGCTGAGGCTTGGCTTCTCTCAGGGGCAGTTTGGGCTTGGGGAAGCATCCGGGAGGCGGCGAGCGGAGCAGGAGTACATGAGCTGGATGCTGCGTGGTGTAAGGTTTCCCAGCACAGCCTGGTTTTGTGTTACAGGCTGGGGAACTAGCTCTAAGCTCTCCTCTCCTCTCCTTTCTTTTCCTTTTTTTTTTTTTTTCTTTTCACCCCCTTTTTTTTTTTATTTCTGTTGGAAACAAAGGAGAGGTTTAGGCTTTTTTTTTTGTTTTTAATAAAGGTTCCCATCCCCTGCAGGTTTGGCGGTGCCTCTTCACTGTTGATGCTGGAAGGGGACCCGTTGACCTGGAGAAACCCTTTGCAGGGTCCCACGCCGGCCTCACAGGGATGTTTTATTTTGCTCAGAAAGCTCAGCCCCCTCAGGGGCTCACCGAGGGCACTCTGGCAGGAGCTGGCGTTCCTGAGGGGACAGGCACCTCGTAAAGAAGTTCTGGCTCAGATAAGAAGTGCAATGAGGTGGGTGCTGGGGCACCTTCTGCACAGCAGGAGGGATGCAGAGTGGAGGGGGTGTCTGCCAGGCCACCCATTCCCATGGCAGCCCTGTCCCTCGCTGGGACACCTCTGGTGCCACCAGGTTCCTGTGAGGTGGCAGGGAGGAGGTGCTACCAACCATCCCAACCAACCAGTTGGGGTTTTTTATAGGCACCAGATGGTTTTAATAGAGGAAAGCTGAACTTCTTATGACCCTTCCCCACAGACGTTGTTTGTTGTTTTGTAATTGTGGCCAGGACAAAACCCTGTTCCAGAACCTGCAGTGAATCGAGAGCTTGGTGCCTTCTTCTCCCATCCCACCATAAACCCCCCACTGCCCCCATGCTCCTCTGCCTGCCCTGACTCCAAATGATCCAGGGGAAGCTGCTGGGCATGGAAAACTTGAAGCTTTCCACTGATCCCTGGCTAAAGAGCTTAGCAAGAGTACAAGCTGGAAGAAACCGAAACATCTAAAAGCAAAGCACGAGGAAGCAATAAAACGTCAGGCCATGTTTTCCCTGCTGCTTGATTAAAAATTCTCCTGATAAGCAGGAAAGCTTTCATGGCTGGACAAGACCTGTATCATGTCAAATGCAGTGAAAGGTTTATTAGAGAAGGATAAAGCGGTGCGAGCGTTGGGTTGTACTTGCAGCCCTCCTGGAATTGTTATCCCCCAGGGCTGAGGGGCAGTGGTTTTTGGGAAAGAGAAAGTCAAGCAGAAGGAAATGAGGCCTGGGTCTCCATGCTCCCCATCAGCAGTGGCAAACCAGTGAGCTTGGAGACCTGTGCCCAGTCAGTGCCAAGATGCTCCACTGGGCCCATGGTTTCCCTCGAGCCTGAGAAATCTTCCTGGGATCAAACACAGGACAGGAATGACAAAACAGGAAAACAAAAGGCTCACTTCCATGCTGTTGTGTTTGACTTCCCAAGGTCTTTATTGCCAAGGGCTGCGTTGGGAGCCAGCTGGCTGCAAAGGGATGCAGATCTCCTCTAAGAGAGGCAAAGGGGTGCAGATTTCAAGCAAGAGAAGAAAGGCTCTTTTTTGTTGTGGTTTCTTTTTTAATCTTTTGTCAGAGAAACTAACAACTGTTACGTTTTCCTACAGGAGATGCAGTCTTGTGTACATCTCCCCTCCAAAAAATAAATTATCACTTTTAGTTACCTGCTTCCTCATTTCCCTCAGCTGCTGTTAAAGCTCCTGCTGTTATTGTTTTGCTACCTGTAGGAGTAAGAGGGTACAAGAAGCAGGAAAGGCAAGTATGGAGTGCAAATGGTACCTCAGTTTTAGAATTTTTCTCCTTGGAGCAAAAAATCTCTGCTTTTTACAAAGGGAAAACACAGTAGGTGGTTTAACTTGGCCCGTGCTCCAAGAGATGTGCATTTCCCTGCAGATGTGGTGCACAGTGTCAGCAGGATCAGGCCCACCAGTGTGTGGCCCTGGGAACAGGCTGGACAATCCCAATTTTACTGCCAAAACCTTGTTTTTGTACGATATCTTGAAAAGAGGGGGGAAAAAAAGGCCAGCTTAAAATAATAATAATAATAATATTATTAATAATAAAAAAGGATGGGCTATTTAGCACTCTGGGTGTATAAATCTCGACGTTAGCTACCTGTGAATCATCCAGCAGCACGTTAATTGGTACCCCTCAGTAGATGAGGATTTGGCACCGGGTCTGCATGTAATTACAAGCCACACACAGAAGGACACAGGCAGCTAATGAACTCCTGCCAAACTCCAGCTCCGCTTCTGCGGCTTTTGAAGTCCGCTGGTCTTTCAGCGTTTTGTATGGTAAGCACTGAAAGGCGTCAAATCACTCCTTTGACAGTGTTTAGAAAGGGCTGGTTTGTTGAATAACCCAGTCCCCCTCCAAAGTCCCGAATCTGAGAACTGGAGCATCTATAGGCTCCTTTCTCAACGGAGCAGTAAATAGGCTGGAAATAGAGGACACCCCTGAGGAGCTGCCGAGCTCCTGCCTCGCTGACAGGAGCCAGAGGGCTCCGGTTGCCACGATGGGCTGCAAGAAAAGAAACTATTTCCACTTAAAAAACACTTCAAAACAATCCCACCATTGGGATGCTTTTTTTTTTTCAACCCTCAGTGTTTCAAACTGAGGCTGGGCACAGCATCTCTCATGGGTTTGCAGTTGCACTGGTGTTCTGAGTGAGGTGGTAAAAGGGTTTTTGGAGGGGTTCTACCCTTCGTGGTGCTGGGTTTGGAAGGTCATGGTGCTTTTTCATGGATGCTTTGTTGCTGGGATGGGATTTGAGCCTGAGCCCTTCTCTTCTTTTCGTGTCTGAGGTGACAAAGGGAGCAGTTGTTGAGATAAAAACAATTTCCATGAAAACCTGCGATTTTCAGGCAAACATACCAGGCGGGTTTCATGGCAGTACCATGGTGAAGAGGAATAATGCAGCTTGGCACGGAGCCGTTCCAAAAAGAAAAAAAAAGGGGGAGGAGAGGAAACAGAAGAGCCTTTGTCAAAATTAACTGCAATAAAGAAAAAGGGACTCCTATTCCCTTGGGCTTCTTTAACCTTTTTTCCTCAATTTATTCACACGTTCCTTGACAGCAGGGCACGGCATTGTTGCAGGAGGCTGGAAATGGAAACTGGGAGTTCTCCATTTTTGGTTTTAAAAGGCATGGTACATGTTGTGTCCCTCGAGTCAGTGTGAATAGAGCCTTGGCCCTTGCCTGTGCCATTCGGATGTGGCCCGATTCATCCTGTCCCTTAAAGAAACAGGGTTATGAGGTGTCACCTCATAACCATAATGGGGAGGTTTGGGCTGTGCATGGGAAAGGGGCTGGGGGGACAATGTGGCTGTGCCCACCCTGGCTGGCCCTGTGCTGGCAGAATAGGGTGGTGAAGTTTTCAGTGTTGCTGTTGCACTGGATTTGCAGAATTTTCGGTTTCTGAGAGGGATAAAAGCACCCAGAAGTCCGAGATGCTGTGCAGCATGGAACCATGCTGTCCCAAAAGAATCTGTTTGGCTTTCAGGGGCACAAATAATTCAAAAGATCTCATCCAGGGGCAGATGGACCAGGGTAAGTCCTTGTGAGCAGCATGAGGTGGGCACCTCTGTCACTGCAGGTGATGTCTTCCCTCCAGAATACCCCATTCCCAGCTGCTTTCCACCAAAGTTGATGCCTTACATTAGGCATCAAAGTAACTCAGACTTCTCTGGGCAACCGGATGTCAGCATGGCCAAGGCAGCAGTTGTCATACCTCCTCCTTCCCCTGCAAAGTCTCCTTTCCCTGTAATACAAAGCTGTTTTAATTAGGAGCATGATTTTTATTTTATTTTTTTAAATATTACCCAGGTACCAGCACAATCTCAGTTATGCCACGTACTGCATCATGTATACATTAGGATGCCACTCTGTGCTGTCAAAATACAGAGGAACCAGAAAAATGGTAACATTACACTTTTTTAACCCCTTGATAAATAGGCAAAGCCTTACTGAGCTCTGCTCTCGGGACCACCAAGGTCAACCCCCATCACTTTAAGGGCCTTTGGATCACTTCCACCCACGTCTCTCTGCCTTTCAGCACTCTGGGCCGTGCTTTATGTCCTGGAAACTCTACCAAATCGCGACTACCGAGGGGGAAAAGCTTCGTTTCCAGTTAATCAAGGGAGTTGTGTAATACCATTTTCTCCTGGGGAACTTCCAGAAAAAAGAAAGGGGGAGAGGAAGGAGGCGGGGGAAAGGGGGGTATTACATAAAGCAAGTATATTAAGAGGAAATAAATTATGAATTAAAAGTGATTAGTGAACTTTTAAGGAAGAGGTCAGAAGTGCTTTTTGGAATACAAACTTTTTAAGCTTCCAGTGCTTGTATTGGGTTACAGAGTTATAACCCAGCCTTATTTGTGCAGGTGGCTGCTGCTTCAAATCCGAAGAAGGATTTTGCATTTACAATAGGTACATTGACAGAACTGGGTCAAAAAGCTACTGGTGGCAGGCTCAGGGCTATGGCCAGGGGCTCTGCTGCCTCCTGCACAGGGGCAGTTGCTCCCAAAAACGTGCTTAATTACAGTGGCACTGCCTGGCTGTGGTGCTCAGGAAGATGTTTGGGAAGTTCAGTGATGAAGTTTGATGAACTTTTATTATTTATTTGTTTATTTATTTAAGACACCTAATGTTGACCAGGTTAACTGGCTTCATTTTTCCTTCATATTCTTAATTTCTTAATTATTTCTTAAAATAATTTCTATTTTAAATCTTTACTGGTTTAAACATAATAGAATTTTGTTGACTGCATTACGTTGGCTACAGTTTCATATTTCCACCTGTTCTTGTTATGGTTTGGGGTGTCTGTGCAAAGAGGAGGAGCCAGGGTTACTGTGTCAGGGTGTTTGGGGGCAAGAAGCTGAGATAAGGAATTTTTGCTTGCTATTTTATGTAATAAAACAGCACCTACAGCTCACAAAATTTTCCTCTTGAGTAGAGGGTGGTGAAGAGGTTGGATGGGGCCCTGAGCAACCTGATCTAGAGGGTGACATCCCTGGCCATGAGCTGCAACTGGGTGATCCTTAAGGTTCTTTCCAGCCCAACCCTTTCCATCATTTTATGGTTCTATATGAGTAGAACAGAGTTGTTATTACAAGGGGAAATATTCGGGTTCACCCAGCCGGTGGGATGATGGGGACGAAGGGGAGCAACTGCTTTGCTCACCGATGGGTTTGGCAGAAATCCCTCAGATTCCCCCCAAAAGAAGCGGGGTGCTGAGTGTTGCTGGGGCTGGGCAGTGGGCTGGGCAGTGGCCCAGGCCCTTCCTCGAAGGCAGAGCCCAGAGGAGTGGTGGTGAGAGGCTCGTTCCAAACCCCGCTGACCGGCAGAGCAAACCCTGCTCGCTCCATTTGTAATTGGAAACATGATAGTCACCACAGTGTGTTCTTCACACGAGCTGTTTGTCTTCACCATTGCAGAGTCCACAGGCACATCTTTATTTTTTTAATTTTTCCTCTGTCTTCCAGCTGGGTCATCCTAGGTCAGGCTTGTCCTATCTGTGAGACTTCCAAAGCACATGGATGTGCAGAGGTGCCTCAAAAGGTATCGACACTTCAGGGTTTTCATGGGTGTTGCATTTTATCCCTTGCTATAGACAATGTGATGAAATGATGGCTTTGTTTGCATCAACAAAGTTTGGCTGGAGCTGGCTCTGGATTCCTGTTGGTAATGTTTTTTATATTCACCAATGTCTTTTATATTCACCCTCTCCAAATTTGTTGTTTCCATCATGTTTGGCTGGAGCTGGCTCTGGATTCCTGTTGGTAATATCTTTTATAGTCACCCTTTCCAAATTTGCTGGTTGGCCAGTCTGGTTTAAATCTGTTTTACCCCACAAATACAGAATTTTATATGGACCTACATATTGTGGCTTGGATAAGACTTTTTGTTCTTATTAATGCATTCTTAGGTATTGAAAATGTACGTGCACTTTGTATTAAGGGTGTTTTAATGCATCAGCTCACACCAAACTCCCATGAGGAACAACTTAACGCTCTTTGTAGAATTCCCTTCTCTTTCTTCCTTTGTATGTGGTGCTTACCTTTGAAAATAGATAACAGGTACTCACTAAAAGCACTTTTTCTCCCAGAAAAAAAACAGTGGCAGCATGCCTGTCCATTTGGAGCTCTTGGAGCGTGAGGCTGGCACGTTGTGCTCTGGCCACATGAGGAAGTGTTTCTACTCTTCCAAATCCAGAGGAATTTGCAGTGCGAGAGGATAATTTGGCATTCGGCTTAAAATATCTGTGACCAAGAACATTTTTATAATAATATTCTCCCGCGATGGCTGGGTCAATAAGTATGCTCTGGATTGGAATTGACCACGAAGGATGAGAATCATGGAATGATTTGGGTTGGAAGGGACCTTAAATCTTGTCTGGTTCATGGGCAAGGACACTTTCCACTAGACCAGGTTACTCCAAGTCCCATCCAGCCTGGCCTTGGACAGTTCCAGGGATGGGTTTGTTCAGCAGGCAGAGACACCTGTCATTTCTGACCTTTGGTTCCTTTTAAAGGCACTTCTCAAATACCTCTGCAGCTTGGGGTCATCAATGTTATGGGCTTGTCCATATAGAAAATAAATATTTTTGGCTTTCTTCTTGTTTGCTATTGCACTAGCAGGCATGAGAAGATGTTTTGCCCAGTCTTCCTGATTAACCAGTTCTTACTAAAAACAAACAAACAACCCCCAAAAAGTAAGAACCTAGAAAATATCATCATCTAGGTGAAAATGGACCTGTGTCTGCCCACTAGGAAGTCTTTTGGACTCTGTAGCATCTGGTGGAATTAAAATGGTGAGGTTTGCGTTGAAGTTCCTATGATTTGGCTGAAAAATATTAATAATAGTAAAGTGGACAAAATTGACACTCTCTTCATAGGAAGGACACAAGACAGATTAACACAGATGGGGCAAATGTTCATGGGAGTTACATGAATGAACCTACAGCAAGTAGAAAATTAACTAATTTTTTGGGTTGTTTTTTTTTTTTGGGTGGAAATCATCCCATTGTGTCCTAGAACTTTTCCTGACAGGTCAAATCAGAGAAATGCAATGTATACATATGTATACAATATATGCAATGATCCTTGTTTAGAGGTTGTTTAGTACTCTAAAGCAGGTACCTGTTTTACCATAAAGTCTAGGGTTTGTTTGTGTGGAGAATTTTCTCTCCTCTTGTGTCTGTGTAGCTGAGAGTAGTGGAACTGTAATAGAGTTGAATGGGAATCTGTTTTGCAAACAGAGATATTAGATGTGTTTCCAAAATACAGGCAGATGCACAGATCAGTCTGCTGGACTGCTGGAATCAAGGTGAAGAACAATTAAGACTGTGCAGGTAATAAAATAGCAGAGCTGATGGTTAGCCCTGTTGTCTCCTTGTCCTAGTGAATAAATGGTCCTCAGGTATCCAGATTCAGTCAAAAAACATTGGGATGGAGGCACGTCACTGTTGCTTTCAAGACCTTTAAAAATCTGAATTTAATAGCTTGGTCCAGTCTGCAGTAGGATCCTTATTTTGGCTGACACTGCGCTGTGGAGCTGGTCCCTCATGATTAATTTTTCAGCTGACCAGACTCCCACCATTCCTTCAGATACACCCAGTGCTGAGGCAGAGCTGGGCTTTGTTTTTGATTGACAGCACATGCCTGATATGGCAGAAATGTGGAAATACTTCTATTATTTGGGTTATTAAATTTTATTTATATATGTGTATCTTTATATATATATATATATATATATATATATATATACACGTAAAATGTAAGTTGGCTTCAAGAGTTGCTCGCTCTTGCAGCAGTTGCCAAGGCTGGCCTTGCAGTGCTGCAATCCTTCTCTGAAAGTTGGAGAAGCCAACTTTTAAAACCCCAATAAAAGCCTACCATAGGCTAATCTAGTTTATATGCATTTTTAAATATGTACAAATGTTGTAAACCAAATAAGGTTTGTATGTACCCAGGATCAGCCGCTAAGTACTTCAAATAGAAAGGCTGCCTCTTGTAGGTACCCAAATATTTACAGAGTGTGATTTGAGTGAGGAATTAGATACCCCACTCAGCCCTGCCAAATTAATTAATGGTCTTTTACACTTATTTAGGTAGATGTCTAATCTAGTGAAACCCTAAGAACACCCAAGGCCTGGACAGTGGCAGGCAAAAACATCATGGAATACTTGTTAGAAATTACCATGGCTTTGTTGAGATAGCCAGCAACATCCCACTGACCTGCAGGGTTGAAAGAACAAAGATTTAATGGAAAAAAAAAACCCTGAACTCCATCAAAACCAGACATTTAAAAAGAAAAAGGTGGTGATGGTGTTTAATTTGGTGCAAAGGTGAGGGCTGGGCTGGGAAGATGAGAGTGGCCTGGGTGGGTCACTGCACAAATGCCTCTTGCCTTCCGCTCCCTCTGCTTTTTGATGAGTGGCCAATGAAAGCTTATCCCCTTTTTAAATTTTTTTCCCCCATTAAATCTGCACAAGTGTTAACTTTTCAAAGACTCTGAGATTCAAAGTGCTGTACCCAACACAGAGCCCTTTTTTCTCCTGCCTTTGATTTTTATGCACATTTCAAGCTGGTCAGAGAGTACACGGGGGTTTTGTTTAGGCTTGGTGGTGGGGTTTTAGCTTTCAAGCTGCCAGCCTTCCCAGGATTATTGCCTATTAACTGCCTCTTAATAAAGGTGCTGACCAAAGAAAGGAATATTTTTTCCTTGGTGCTAGATTTCCAAACTCGATTGGCTTTATTAAATGGAAAGACAAATAAATTTAAACCCTGCTCTGAAATACCTTAGCGCAGGACACCAGCAGTTAGAGGTCACCAAGTCACTTGGACTTCCTCCCAACAAAAGCAATATCATTTTTCAATGTCCAGCCCCGCAGCATCCCGCAGTGCCTCACACAATTCCTTAGTGTCCACACCTGCTCCGTGCCGCTCGGAGCGGGGCTGAGCCCCTTTGGATGGGGCAGGATCAGTCCCTGAGAGATTTCTGTTATGCTCATGGTTTGGAGCTGTGTTTGATCTCCTGCAGCATAGCTGGATAAAAGCTTGTGGTTGGGATTTCCTTGTTCTGTTATTGAAGCAAAAAATCCCCGTTGTACAAGGAAAAGAAACTTTCCTTCACCTTGTGAAGGATGTTACCATTGAGAAGATAATTTCAGCTTTATTACATTGGAAAAAGCAAATCCCTTTGTTTTATGCTTTAGTTTCCTGTGGGATGGGGATAGCAGCCCTTCTCTGGTGGCACAGGTCCCTTTGGATGTGCCAGTGCTGTGCCCATGCTTTAGGACATGGTCCACATGCTGCTGTGTCATTTCTCAGCCTGGAGATACCAGTATTAAGAGGATGTGAGGCTTCTGCAGCATTCTAAAGATCTTGCAGTTGCATGTAGGTGAGTTGTACCCACAGGCAGAATCACCAGATGGGACCATTTTTGGAGAAAAGTGACCATCCCCAAAATCAGTGTAATTATTTTGCCTGCCCTGTTTATCTGTCATTCACTTCAGTGCAAGTCACTGTTTCCTGACATTAACCTCTTGTGTCCTCAGTAGTTTAGTACCGTGTGTAGGGATGGGAAGTGATGGAGGTCAAAGACTTAACGCCTTTATGGAGTTCAGCTGTTGAATCTGTAGATCCAAATCACTGCAGCCAGGGATGCACAGTCTGAATTCCCTGTTAAAATGCTGAGTCAGAGAGGCAGACTGGGGCAGGAGAGGTGATGAGGCCAGATGTTCCATCCTCACAGTACAACCCTGCCCTTCTTGGCTTCCATTTCCAAGGTGTGTGGGCTGTAAGCCCCACTTCTGGATCCTTTTGCCTCAGGCAGATCTCCTAGTGTGAATAATGTCTCTGTGGTGTTTTGCTGAGGGATCCCAAAGGCATCTATCTCTGCATTTAATTTTCTGTCTCCTTCCAGACTTCCCTCTGTAGTGTTTTTTCTGCAAAGCCCATGCTCTGGCAGCCTTTTGGCACCACTACAGGTTTCTCTGTGCTGGATCCCCCTTGCCAAAAAAAATGTGGGTGGTGACCTAGTCCCTCAGACAACCCGTCCTCTGAGAAATAACCTTGTGGAAGAAGAGCCATCTTGAGCACAGTTTGTTGTTTGCCATGGGCTGGGGTCTTCCATTCCTTGGGCGAAAGAGCAGCCTCTCACCCAGCCCTCAAAATCAAGGGCATGTTATGTCTTCTGAGTAATATTCATTCAGTTATAGGGAGTGTGTTTATGTTTCTCATGTTAAAAAGAGGGGAAGGGAAAAAAAAAAAAGGGAATCTGAGGTTAGTGTTTTGCTGGAAAAATATCAAGACTTGATTGGCAATATCCCACTAAACCACAAGTTTGTAGGAGAGAAAACAAACCCATTGGATTTTCCAAACTATGCCTATGTGCTTTATGAAAATGTGTCCCATATAGGTCACTTATGCTTTTATTATAGCTGTGGCAAGTGTACATATAATTGAAAGACGGAAATACTACCCCATGCTGCTCAACGAATGAAGGGGGAAACAAATCTTTATTATTCCTGGGTTCACAGAATATATAGGAACACTACTGTCTTTTTTTTTTAATTCTTTTTTTTTTTTTAATTTTTTTTTAGGGCCGGTTTTAGCTTTCAGATGTATTTTATTGTCTGTGGGAACATGTGTTTTACAGACCTGTCATGTGAAAGCCATTAAGGAGAGGAACTGGAGGAATAACAATGAGCCACGTAACCGTGGTGTGTCTGCTCCCCGAGTTCGACCCCGCGCCGCCGTTCCGGGCGCGCGTGAAACGGGATCACACCCAGCACTTCTCCCCCTGCCATTCCTCCTCGGGAAACCTAAGGATTTTTTAAGTGGCCTATTAAAATGGGATTGCTGGCATCAGAGGCAGGCTTTTGGGGCCAAGCTGGCTGGGCATCAAAACGGTTAAATCGTGGAATGAAGATCAACTGGATTCACACGAGATGTCCGGTTTTATTTACCAAATCTGAGCTGGACGGGCAGTTCTGAAACTGTTCCTCGCTGGTTCACACGTGTGGTGGAAACTGTCCCGCCTTGCCAAGCAACTCGGGGCCCAGAACTTGAAATCAACCCATTTCCAGGGGTTTTAGAGAGGATCTGAAAGGGGTCCTGAGCAGTGGCCTAGACCACTACTGGGTACTTGAAAATTTTACTTCGGTACATGTTGTCCCTGCTCACAGGCGATGGAGTTTTTTCTTAAGACTAACAAAACCCCACAGTAATCCTGGCTTAGGCAAATCCATTAACATACAGGAAAAGGAGCCAAAGTGGATTGTGCAAAACGAAATCCAGAGAGTGGTTCATGTGGAGAACATGGGGAACATTATTTTGATGACACTTCTGAACAACGTGGATGGTGCTCTTGCTAATCACACCGAGCAGATGGTGTTCACTACAAATGTGCTGTGGACAGCTTTGGGTCAGACGCAACAGCACTTCGTTTTTTATTTATTATTTTTATTCATTTTAGAAGGAAAAACCCTCTGATGTCTTTGACTTCTAGCTGTGTAAACAAACCCACAGATACTTAAGCAGGTTAGTGGTCGACAGGTATTCCCTAATGCCTTCTGTAGGATCTGGGTGTGAGACCTGTTGTCTTGGCCCAAGGACAGCTGGAACCACTGTGCATTTGTTTTTCCCCTTACCTGGGTTTCGCTCTGCAAGTGGGAGGAGGGTTTCCTGTACCTTGTGGCTTGTGATTTACTCTGAACATGGGTTTCAGGGAATTTGGGGCGTGGTTTTGTGGGAATGCAGTGCACCTCTCGATGATGGACTTAACAGCAGAGATGGATGGGGAAACTGAGGCAAAGGGAAGGAGGGTGCCCTGCCCAAGGTGACATTGTGGCTGGGAAACACCCTTCTAGGTTTGAGGCAGTGCTGTATTTCTCTGAAAAACTTACAAAAACATGGAGTTACGGACGTGCCGCAATTTCCAGGTGTTCCCTCCATACTGTGTGTCCTGACCCGTGTTCTCGAGCAGATCTGCTCCATGCCTGCTGCAAAGATCCAGCCAAGATGTGCAGACACAGGAACCCTGCACAGAAGGTCCACAGATCATATTTAAAACCCAGATTTCACGTGGCTTTGTTGTGATGGAAGGTGAACAGGCTCTGATGGGAGTTCACTGGCTTTTGTGGATGGGCTGGTCCGTGCATGGGTGGGTGTCCCACAGCTGCTCAAAGCACATGATTGTTGCATTAGTGGGTACAAACACTCTCAGAAAGCTGTCAATACACCCTGTAAATACAAAGAGGAGTGGGTCCAGGAAGGCTTCAAAGGCAGGGAAGGGATTGGGATGGAGAGTAGCTGGGCTGGCCAGGTAGGAGAGAAGCCCTGTGGATACTCGATCCCGCCGTGTTTGTTTGCACAGCTCTGGGCTGCTCTGCCCGGGGCGCTCGGAAGAGCATCGGGCCCTCCCTGGAGAAAAGTGCCAGATTGGTTTTCATGGTCTTTTGCTGAGGGATTGCTCCAGGGGTCTGTTCCTGTAAGTTAATATTTGCAGCGCACAGGGCTTAACTGGAACCAGGCTGCACAGACATCTGATAACCATAACAGAGGAGATGCTTTTTCCCTGCAAGACCAGCTTGGAAAAACAAATCCCAATGCTATTCCCTTTGGAAAGATAGCTGTATGGAAAGAAAAGCACCAGGAACGGTGATGCTTGGTTTGCAAGGGGTTTTCTAGTTGAGTCTTGGGGGGTTTTTGTGAGCTGCTTTTGTTTGCCTGTGTTGCTGATGGGTTTGGTTGTTGTCTCCCCTTTTTTGCAGCCGGCTTGCCCTTCCTCATCATCGAGACAAGCACAATCCAGCCCTACCAGAGGGGCTTCTACTGCGACGACGACAGCATCAGGTACCCGCAGAAGAACGTGGAGACCATCAACGACGCGGTGCTCTGTGCTGCGGGCATCCTCATCGCCATCCTCGCGGTGAGTCCCACCTCCACAACCTCCTCCTCTGTCCCGGGAGGGCTTTTTGGCACCTCTTTGTCTTGCTAATGTGGCCTCGCTATCTACCCGGGTGCACATCTCCTCTGCGATTGTTTGACTTTTGTAAGCGTGGAGTCGCAAACATTTACAAATGAAAGCTTGTAATGAGAGGAATGAGATTACTCCTGAAGCCTGTAAACAGGCCCAAAGCTGTTTGGGCAAGTCTGTGAGCTTCACGGGAACTTTTTCACCCTTCAGTAGGAGTTCAGAGTAGAGGCAAAAACACTTGAGTGTCAGTAAAGACTTGGCATGGTTTGTCCCTATTCAAATAACTCCTGGTATTTGCCTATTTTATAAGGTTTAAAAAACAAAGAAAGGATACATCTTTTCAGCTAACCAGTGCCTGGAAAATTTAACAGGTTAGTATTAGGTTTTTAAGAGACTGCATATTACAGCCGTTTTTAAAAGACAATTAAAACCTTCCATGGGGAGCATATTCCCAGAGTCCTCGCTGTAAAAAGTAGTTAATGCCCCACCTTCCCAATGCCTCTTCATTTTCCTTATCCTGCCAGTTTTTCTAGAGCTGTGCTAGGAAATGATTGCATTTGAAATCAAATAAATAAAAGAGCTTTATTTGCCAGCCAAAAAGCTGAACTCAGCCCAAGAGCTGAGCCTCCTTATGCCAGCGTGTGCCTGGTCTGGGGCAGAACACAAGAGCGGTCTCCTGGTTGTTGCTTAAACACTTTCAGCTAAGATGAAATTCCCCTATGAAAAGTACCTACATTTTCCTTCTCACCTGCTGCCAGAACTGCTTAGGTGCTTTCCCAGAGATGCCACCTTCCTCTTGCTCCTTCAGCTGGGAGGGATGGAGATGGAGAGATCAGGAGCACTTGTTCCTCTTGTAGCTTTCGTCATTCCTCGTAGGAGCAATGTCGTGGGCAGCAGATATTTTAGGAAGGCCTTGCTGCTTCATGGCATGAATATCTCCATCATTTCCTTCTCTCTCCATCATTCCCTGACCACATACACTCACTCAGCAAAGTCGGTCCCCAAAACTGCCCTGCCCCTCTGCCCCCTCCCTCCCCAAAACAAGCCCAAAAGGTGCCAGGCCCCCAATTCTATAAACACGGCAGAATTTCACCCCGCAGGTGAATGACCCCCGAGTGTGGAAAAGCCATAAAAATGAAATGAAAAAGCCTCTCATTTTTGCATTACTGCCCGAGCTATCGGCACGCCAGCTCCATGCAGAGTGTGCTTCTGATCCCTAATGAGGCAGTGGCAAATACAGGAGTTGGAACAGAAACTGGAAACATAATCAGCTGCCTATGTGATCCATCAGCTCTCTACCACGAAATAGCAGGTCAATTAAAAGAGAAAGAAAATCCCCAAAGAATTGGATGTTTCTGCCCCGGTTTCGCTGTGCCCACAACAAATGTAACTTAATAAGGTAAACTCGAAAGCTCAGTTATTTGCTGTTGAGTGACACAAATGGCTAACGAGGAACTGAAGCAACAGATTTCTTTGCTATGGCAGGCTGCATGGAAAATTCAAGTCAGCCTGACCTCCTTTTTCAGATGTAACCCAGATACCAGAATTACTGTAGCATAATAGGAATTCCTTCCAAATCCACAAAGCACTGACTCCGCTCCTTTCGCTCACATCGTTTGCCTTTGGAAGGCAGGGCAGTGGTTGTGAGGACTTCCAGGGAGCTGGCTTTTGGGGTGAAGCAGCCAAAATTTCACGCCCTCGCCTTACGTGGCGTCCCAGGCAGTCTAGCCTGGGGTGAAAAGGTCCAGGTCATGTTTTAAGTGGCTTGAGGACACCCAGAGAGTTTGTTAAGTAAACGGCAGAGGCGAGACCTTTGCTTCCATCAGGATGTGAGAGGATATGCATTTGGTTTTAATATCTGTGTATTTACTGACTTCAGGCAAATTTCCATGCAGATGACACTGGAGAGGCTCGTGCCCCTGGGCTGTGCACTCTCACAGCTCTCCTGACTGCTCTTCATGCTGGAAGGTGGTTGATTAGATGTTGGTGGTCCCTTGGATGGCCAGGGGAAGGTGACACTTGTAGGGGTACCACTGCCGTAGTCCCGTGTCCCCACACCTGATAGGTCTGGAAAGGCTATGAAAAATTCCTAATAAAATTAATTTGCTAGGTGATCTGAGTTACACAGCTGGATTAGCTGCTTGTTTTACAGTCGAAGGTGATACGCTGCAATGTGGTTAGCACAGAGAACGTCACACCAGAAGCAAGTGGCTAGAAAAGCTCTAAAAGTAATTACAGGCTAATTGGATTGCTGGTGATACCTTATAATAACAATAAAATGGTCTTGACAACTGACAGTCTGCAAAAAGCATTCACAGACAGAAAAGTTTGATGTTGGCCTCTCTCTAGTGACCAACTTTTTAATAAAAATATGTGCACCAGTCCCTGGGAGTTGTGCCCATCACCTGGGAATGGCACATGTCCCGTGTGGATGGCTCTCTGGGAGTGCAAGGCATGAGAAGAGCTTGATATCTTTAAAACTTGTTTTCTTTTCAGGATGTCCTTCCATCCATGCACATCTGTGCTGAATTAGTTTTTCACCGTCCTGCTTTATCTGGGACAGCACTGCCAAAAAACCAAATTTACCCAATTTTTAGCTTCTCATTAAGTTGATCCATGGCTTTCACTAACTGGGGAGGGTTCCTGGGTACCCAGCAGCATTTTAGTGAGGGAATGAAGGCTCCAATTTACAATCTGCTACATGTGTGCAATTACCCAGACCACCAACGGTGAGAGAAAAATATTAATCCCCAGACTTTTGTTGGTCCCTGTTTAAAATGGTCACATGCCTTTCCGAAGCCAAGAGCCTCAGGTTTGTGTGGATCTCTTTGTGAGTTTGCAGTAATGGCACATCTCCCAGTATCAGATATCATCCTTAATTTGTCTGGTCTTCCCTCTGCGAAAGCCATGAGTTTGAGCCTCAGAGCTCCCCTCCTTGTGAAATTAGGTTTTCGGGAGTGGACCTGCCCTCGTGCAGGAGCCTCTGTGTCCATCCAGGACAACCTCCCTCTGCAGGCCTCACACCAGCAGATTTCCTAGCTGGCAGCTCGTGCTGGAAAGTGGTCCAAAATGGAGATAAACCATGGTCTTTGGAGACTGGGGGGATTAAAACGATGCTGAAGCCAGTTAGCTGCAGCTCCCTCATCAAGTCTTTGTCACTACCAGATTTCCAGGAGGAAATCTCAGCTGTCACATGTAAACCCCAAATGGTGGTGCAGCCACTCAAAGCATTTCTGTGCATGGTAGCAGAGCCTGCTCTAGCTTGGCATTTATTTTCTGTTATTACAGTTGTATCTCTCTTTGATAAAGCCTGCTCAGCTGCAATTTCGGCTGCCGTAGGTCAACCTTTGTTTTTTCAAGCCCTGGTACGAGTGAGTTCAAACAATGATACAGCTTCAACTCTTCTTAGTCTAATTGCCATACTTTTCCAGTTTATTAGTTTCCAAAGGTTGTGCCAAGCTTTTAAAAAAGGTAGGCAGGGGAGCCTCGTCTCCTGCTTTTGGCTGGCAGGCTGCCACGCCAGGAGGAATATTGCTGGCTGCTCCAGAAAGGGATTAACATGAAGGCATTTTTCCTGACAGTTAATTTTACATATCACAGTCCCCGTGACTACAGAGAGGCAGGGACAAGGGGGCATCCAAAAAAAAACCAAAAAAACCCAACCCTGCCTCGATTTATTACTCAGGTATAAAAACATTTAGAGTAGTGAATGAAATCCTAAAGCTGTAAATCTGGAGCTTAAAATTTAGGTGTGTAGCGTGACGGAGAACTATTTAAACCTTTGGCTCCTCGGGAGAGGTGAGGCATTTGGACTTCATTTCACAGCCTGATTTTCATTAACCTGCCTTTTCAGAGTCATGAATGTGAGAAGTTGGGTCCTCTGCTCCCTGACAGTGATTTATGGCGCTATTGTCAAACCTCAGCACCCCTGACACAAGAAAAACATAATCTGCTGCCCTGTGATGGCAAGACCCCTTGAAATGCCCCAAAATAGCTGGACTTTATGGAGGCCTTGAGAGGTCTGAGTTGGGTCTGCTGGCAGCAAGTTTTGGGCCAGAATCTGAAAAATTGGGGGTTTTCTGTTTCTTCCCCTGTTGTGTTAATGATTTTAAGGGAGGAAGATAAGCAGGCTGAGCGTTTATTTTCCTCCAAAATCAGTTTGATAAGAGGGCGGTGGGTCTGGCCTCTCCCTCCCAACACACACCAGTTCTTTATCTGGTTTATGTCAATTTTCTTTTCCCACTCTGCTGGGGTGTTATTTCACTTTTGTAAGGATATGGCAATGTGCTAACCTGAAATCTACTTTTTTTTGTTTTGTTTTGTTTGTTGGATTTTCCCATAAACAACATTCTGAGCATTGGGAGGGGAGAGGGAGAGGATGGAGAGACACTGGGCCGTGGGTTCTCCTTCCTCACTGGAGAAGCAGATTCCTGGTTTGAGGTCTCAGAGCTGCCTCAGCCCTGCATTTACACCCCTCCCTGGTTTTGCACGGCGTTTCTCCCCCTCTCTAACCTCCCTGTTTTGTGCTTCCCTCACAGATTATCACGGGAGAGCTCTACCGCATCCACTACCTGAAGGAGAAATCCCGCTCCTTCATCCAGAACCCCTACGTGGCAGCTCTCTACAAGCAAGTGGGCTGCTTTGTTTTTGGCTGTGCCATCAGCCAGTCCTTCACAGACATTGCCAAAGTGTCCGTCGGGCGCTTGCGGCCGCATTTCCTGGCCGTTTGTGACTTGGATTTCTCCACCATCAACTGCGCCAAGGGAGTTTACATCCAGAACTACACCTGCAGGGGAAACGACAGCAGGGTCCAGGAAGCCAGGTGAGAGCCCGTGGGTTGCTGCCACTAAATGTGTCTCGTGTTTCTCTGTCAGCAATAGAGGGTTCAAATCTGAGATTGGGAATAGGGTTAGATTGGATATTAGGGTGGAATTCTTCCCTGTGAGGGTGGTGAGGCATTGGGATAGATTGACCAGAGAAGCTGTGGTTGTCCTATCCCTGGAAGTGTTCAAGGCCAGCTTGGATGGGGGTCTGAACAACCTGGGATAGCGAAAGCTGTCCCTACCCACAGCAGGGGGAAGGAGTGAGATTGTCTTTGACGTCCCTTCCGGCACAAACCATTCTAGGATTCTATGAAATGCTGCTTTTTCTGCGAAGGCCATAAATCCATTTTCCAGTGACCAGCAGTTTCCCTTGGGAAGTGTGGCACTCGGCTGAATAACACTTCTTTTCCTTTCTCTTTACTCCTACACTATTGTTTCCCTGAGCTGCTGCTCGGTGTGGGAATGTGGGAATTCACCCCCAGAGCTGAGCTCATGGTGAGCAGCCCGAGCTGTCCTGTGTGGCAGAGCAGAGCTTCTCCTGAGGGAAAGTTCCGCTGCCAGTGCCTCCCCTTGGAGCTCTATCACATCCATCAGATGCCCAATTTTGACTTTTCTGTGGGCCACATTCCTCATGCTGCAATAAAGTGCCTGGAGAAGTTGCTCTCATTTCTTTAGGGTTTCCCGGTTATTTGAGGCGAGATGATGAGTTATTGGGTTATCCTGGAAATAACTGCTGTCCCATGAGTAGGCCAGGAAGGGACAAACAATGCGAGCATCCTGTCCATCCGTTCTCTTTCTGCCTCACCAGCGAGCAGGGCGGATAACAGGAGTTTTATAACCCAAAGAATTGGGGGTTGTGGGTCCCTCTGGTCTGGCACCCTCAGATACCATAGGCAAGTCACCATATTGTAGGGAAAATTACAATATTGAGGATTATACTGGCTGGTTCTGAGCACCTGCTTTGTTTTGCAGGAAATCCTTCTTCTCCGGGCACGCGTCCTTCTCCCTGTACACCATGCTGTATTTGGTGGTAAGTGACCTCACTGAGCTGATTGATCCCCTGCCCCCCATCCCATATTCCATAGCAGTAATGGCAGGATGAGCTTTGGACATGGAAAGTTGGTTGAAAAAAAAAAGAGCCTGAGCTGTTGGTGGGAAGATCCACCCTCAGCTGCTGTGGTGTTGTTTAGGATGGAGACTCCTGGGGTGATAGCTGAGCTGTGTGTGCAGCTTTGGGATGTGCCCAAGGTGACAATTAAATCCAAATCCTACTAAATTTGTGGACGACCCGTGCAATTT
Organism: Pachycephala philippinensis; assembly: GCA_013397055.1. NCBI lineage: Eukaryota > Metazoa > Chordata > Aves > Passeriformes > Pachycephala > Pachycephala philippinensis. The sequence continues at coordinate 57,488 of VWZT01002868.1, forward strand.
TGTTCGCCCCACGCTGTGGTTTCCACTGAGGAGAGTCTGGGGAGAGCCAAAACGTCTCACGGATGGAGGGGGAGGATGTGCTGCCGTGGCCGTGTCAGGAGGTGATGCCTGGCTCCGAAATGTGCCAGCGGAGCAGGTGGAGCAGCCTCTGCCCGCCTGGTTCCGGAGGGGAGGGCTGGGACTTGTTTTCCTTTGTCAGTGAGGAATGGCTCTGCCCTTCCTGCGCCGGGGCTGGGGCCGGGGTGGCTGCCAAGGTGCTTCCTGCCGGGACTGCGGGAGGCAGCGCTGCCCACACGGGCTGGACACACACACGCACGGCCCTCTGCGGGGGCAGCACAGGGGTTTGTGCCTGGTTTTCCTTTTTTGTGAGTTACTTATTTCATAAAAAATCAAGTTTTGTGTTGCTTTTAAGATTTGTGCTCCTCCTCCATCCCTGGTTATCTTGGACTAGCAAGCAGAGGAACAGCACTGATAAAAACATGAAACATGAGCTTTTATCTATAAGCAGTGCTCCCCCCCCATCCCTCACCCCCTGGAAAGATAAGTGACCACTGTTCCCTCCTGCCTTTTCAGCCTTGGATCCCCCTCCCTGTGAGCAACTCCTGTAATTGAATCACTGAGCTTTCCAGGCAGTTGTGGGCAGCGTGTTAAATTCTTTCTTTGTTTTCCCTTTTATTTTGTTCTTGGAAAACTTCTGGATTTCTTCAGTGAACGTTTTGGCCGTTTCCTCCCAGCCATATGACAATGAAGAGCTGCCTTGGTGATGCTTCACAGGAGGCTCAGCCCATCCTAAAACTCCCTGAGCTGAGTTTGGAAGCCATCGCTCACAGGGGCAGTCATTTATTTCTGGGGAGGTCTGTGGGCAGTCAGATAGCTCAGCCCTGAGATCTGGGAACAGCAAGGACTGCCAGTCCCTGTCAAGTTGGTGATTGTTTCTCTGCCAGGCCTTGACTCATTTTCTGCAGGGTGCTGGACAAACTTTTTTTTTTCCATGTGTTTTTCTGAAAATCCAGCAAATTGGTATACAGTGATTGGGGGCCTGGTGACAGAGACCCCAAAACTGCAGAGTGCATTCCAAGTACCCACAGGATGCATGGAAAACCTGCATGGCTCGTTTTCCATTGCTGCTTTGCACCAACGATTGCTGCCTGATGTTCTTTTTGGCTTTAGGAGTGGTGTTCAGCTCCTGTGTGATGTTTTGGGGCACAGAGGTGCCTCTGGTCTCTCTTTGCTGCCCTTCCCTGTCCCCATATAGGAACACTTGAGCTGTCAGGCCTCACCAGCCTCTGATCCAGGACAACAGGCTGCTCCTTTTATCCCTCTCTATGGAGCGGACAATCCCTTTAAAATTATTTTATTTTTAATTTTTAACTTGTCCCAAAGCTGTGATAAGGCTGGTAGCAGGCTCTACCTGACCAGCTGTCCAGTTGCCTTGTGCCTTAAGAAGTCAGGAAAAATTACATCAAGTGTTTGGTGATAAATTGAAGGGAGAAAAAGGCAACTTGAGACAAAGACAGGTGAGGCAACGATCTTAAGGTTCTCTTCCACCTAAATGATTCTGATTCCAGCTTGTCTGACAGCACCCTGCTCTCCATCACTCCAGCTCCCTGGTCACTGCCAGAGCCTGACAGAGAAATCTCACAGGAAAAGGGAGGCAGAAAATCTGACACCCTGGAGAGGCTGAAAATACCAAAATACCAAAAAATAACTTGTGGAAAAAAGACAGAGAGATTTTATTTGATGCGAGATAAACCCCACTGTCTTGCCCACCTCAATGAATGAGTTGGGATTTTGAAAGCCTGGTTAGAAACATGGCATCCACCACGCCAGTGCCTGCAGGAGTGTGTTTGATGGATTTAATCAGGGAATCATCTCAATCAAGACAGAACGGATGCTCCCCTGTTCCTGGGAAGTGAGGGCTGTGCTGCAGCAGGTTGCTGCCTACACTTTGGATACCAGGAGTGTGGCAGGGCCTCTGCAGAGCAGGGGTATCTGTGGGGCTGAGCGTGTCCTGCAGGGGTTTGGCAGATCAGCCGTGTCCCCAGCGTGTTCCTGATTGAACAATACTTCATATTTCAAGGATAAGTCACTTCCCGTCTTTCCTGGCGTTCCCTGGCTTCACTCTGGGAGCCCATTCTGAATTAAAATGTTTTTCGAGTTTGCTTCACCTGGTGGAGACGGGTGCCAGAGAATTCCAGGCAGTCTATTAAAAGATCCATGGATTCCCACGCATCCTGCGGGGCTTTGCCTGCACCGTGGGGCTGGATTTGTCCAGGTATTTGGTGGATGAGTGACCACAGCTTTTCCCAGCACAGCAGCAGAGCCCTGAGCTATCCATGGGCTCCTAGCAGGAAAACGCTGATAGATGCCAAGCCCTGGAGGGCTTTGAGGGAAAAGTCCCAGGGAAAGGCACTTGCAACACAGTAAAATCCCCTGAGATTCAGTTCTAAATGCTGAGACTTCAGGGCTGAGTTTCTCGCAGCCTTCGTGTCACCAGGAATACTCAATTAACATCAGGCCTTTGTATAAAAAATTTATAAGGGGAAATTACTCTTGGGTAATCCTCTTTGTCTTAATTTTCCTTGCTTTGTTACTCCTTGGCTGAGCTGTAATACATATTTATAGCAGGCTGAGGAAAGAGGAGGTATGGAACAGCTTATTCCATGCAGCCCTCTGGAGCTGACCCACACCTCTTGGTTTTGTTTCTGTGGATGTGGGGGAGTCTTTGCAGGGAGCAATGGACTCTTTCCTCTCCTCGAGCATGTGAGACCATAATGCTGAATTATTTGCAGCATGAAATTGCCTGAAATCACACGAAGGGTGCAGAAGAGCTAAATTTAAATATCAGAAAAGCCGAACTAATATCCCTCAGCCACGTTGGCTGATTCTGGATGATATGCAAGCAAACCTTGTGTGTTTAATATGTGTCAGTGGGTGAGGCAGAAGACTTCAGAATGGGTTGTGGTGTGTTCTGCTGATGTAAATGGAAAATGAGAGATGTTGCTGGGTTTGTGTGTCAGAAGCAGTGTGAGGTTCCTTGCTGGAGGGTGGAGAAGGTGCCCTGGTGCAGCTGAGCAGTGATGTGCCTTGTGAAGGAACCTCTGTGGTAGCTGTGGACTTGGAGTTGAGTTTAGTGGTGACCTGAGGAAATGAATAGACTGGAATTACATCCGAGGCCAAGGCTGAGGTGTGAACTGAGCTGCTGGGGATATTTCTGATGGGGTGAGAGGATGCTGTGCACTCAGCAAAGGCAGGGAAGAGGCAAATAGCACATGCTGAGAGGTGCTGAGAGGTCTTTGCCCATCTCCTGTCCTTCCCCTCTGTCCAGCTTGGTGCTAAAAGCCAAACCCTGCATTCCACAGGCTCTGTCCAGCCAGGGCAGTGTGTTACACCAGAGTGAGTTTGGGCTGGAGAGGTTTTGGCCCTGTAACACTTTGGGTACCACACTGCTTGCAGATGGGGCTGGAGAAGGAGGTCACTTCAGGTCAGACAGCCAGGAACAAGCCCAGCTGTTTCCCAGAAGGAAGCTTTAGGTGTGACTAAGGGCCGAGGTTGATGGCGTCCAGCCCTGTGGCGGGGAGAGCATGAATGGGATGGGATTTCTGGAGAGCAGAAAGCCCCAGGAGGCTGGAGGTGCTGCTCTGAGCCTGTGTGCCCTGCCAGCTCCTCCTGGGAGGTTGTGTGTGGCTGTGGGATGTCCCCACCAGCACTGTGGAAGTCCCCTGGCACAGGAAGAGCAATGTGACATCCCTCGAGCCATCTGCTTTGTGGTAACTCAGCCCCTGCCAGGAGACAGCGGATGGGAACTCCAAACAACTCCCACTCTGTGTGATCCCATCCCGTCCACCCTTCTTGCTCCTGTTGGTGCTCCTGGGTTTTGCTGCCCTGTGATGATCTGTGGTGGAAATAACCCTGGTTGTGGTCTTGCTCTTCCACCCCCTCCCAGGAAGGGCTCCATTCCAGCTCCACATTCCCATCCAAATCTGTGAGCCTGCAACAGGCAGCATTTCAGATTCGCTCCCAGGAGCAAAAAAAAAACCCCAAAACNCCAAATTTTCAGATAAATTTCCAGGAACTTCCCATTTCTTGGTAATAGCACTAATTCCTGCTTTAGGGAAATTCTGATCCTTTCAGCCCCTAAATTCTACTTTCACTTTTTGACCTTGTCTTATTAACTGGGATTTTCTTTCATACTGAGGGCAGAGGTGAAGTTTGGAGCACCCCAAGTCTTACCTTGAAAGTATTTAGGGGATCCTGGTGTTTGAGAGCAGCTTTTGTAATACTGCGTGTTCATAAAATGCCTGTGGAATATGAGGAGTGCTGTTACCCTCTTTTTTTTGTCCTTATGAATGGGGAATAAAGAGCAACTTTTCCATGGCCTTTATTGTGGCAGTGAAAGGAACTCAGCTGAGCTCCTCACACTGGTGTTGCAGTGTCTGAGGGGCACCTGTTCAGGTGGGTTCTCCTCCTCCAAGATGTGCAGGTGTGGGTGTGAGTAGGATGCTGGGGACTTGGGGGACACCCAACACACCCCAAATGGTGCCACACTGCTTTTCACTCCTTTTCCAGGGCTGAAGGTTGTACGTGAGGGTCACAGTCCAGCCCCAGAAGTGCCTGCTTTATTGTGTCTTCAAACTTGCTATTTGCTTTTTGTTGCTATTTTTTAATTGATCCTTTGCACCCTCACCTCTAGATGAGTCCAGACTTGTGGGATGGAAAGATTTGAGGAGATGTCCAGACTGTGCAAAAGTGACAAATGTCAGATTATCCAGCAGCAAATTTCCTTCTTAAGGGATTTGATGGGAAAAAGACACAAGATTAAAATAAGACATCAGGTTTCAAGTCTTCCTGGTAGAACTGAGAGTGATGGTTTATAATATATAATATTGGAGCTATTTTTGCTCTGCAGCAGCAGCAGCACACTGGAACCTGAGTTTTGCCCTGTCACCCGGGCTGAGCTGAGGCTCTTGAACATGAAAAGAGAATCATGGAATGGTTTGGGTTGGAAGGGACCTTAAAGATCACCTATTTCCAGCCCCCTGCCCTGGGCAGGGACACCTTCCACCAGACCAGGTTGCTCAGAGCGCCATCCAGCCTGGCCTTGGACACTGCCAGGGATCCAGGGGCATCCACAGCTGTATCCTGCCTGCACAGTTACCCTCTGGGGCAGAAGTTGGGTGCACAAAGACCATGGCAATGAAAATTATCATCACAAACTATAGAGAGCCAGCCCAGTGGTCCCTGTGCTGGGCTGCATCAGCGTGGGTTTGCTGTGGGAGCTGGGACTCACCCCGTAGCATTGCGTGCTTTGAGTTCCCGTGGTGTGGGGTGTGGGATGTGCTCCATGGGGCCGTGGCTCCGTTCCCAGGCTCGGGCTGGTTTGCAGATATATTCCCCAGAATCATCATGTGAATTAGCCAGCACCGAGCTGTTTTGGTGCTGCTCCCTTCCATGTTAATTGGCTAACAATCTGGGTAATTCAGAGCATCTGCTCCATTCAGATGATGTGATGTTTCGTTTCTTCTGAAGAGCCCAGTGTGTGTTCTTTCCAGAAAGGGGTGAATACGGTGTTTGTGCAACAGCCAAACATATTGAATTGGCCAAAAATGATGCTTCCCCCTTATCAGCTTCCCAATTAGTTCTGCTTTTATAGGTCATTTTATGCTTTTATGTTGCCATTAAGTTATTTGTGGTTTCCAGGGAACCCAGCTAGAGCTTCATTCCCTTTCATATCAAGGCGGTGCAAACTGCCCTGGATGTGTGAAAGGGATCATAAATGGGGAGTAAACCCCTTTGCAGTCCTCTGATGTAGCAGAGCCCCTTGCAGGACACTGGGTCTGACTTTAGGGCTTCATTTAGGACCAGGCAGAGCAGAGCTGCTGGGCTGAGCCCAGGGGCAGCAGGGCTGAGCTGCAGAAGCTGAGCTGCAGGAGCTGAGCTGCAGGAGCTGAGCAGCGTTGGCCACACACTTTCACACCCTTAGAGCCTCTCTGCTCCCCAAGCCTGGAGGCTGCTGTGGCATCCCTCCCTTCCCACAGCCTTCCTCCCTGCGCTCATCCATGGGCAGGAGTTGCTCCTTTTCCTGCCCTCTCTTCCCTCCCAGCTTCCCCTTTCCCACAGGAACCAGCCGTGCCGGGCAGCCAGAGCGGAAACGGGCCTGAGATACTCACGGCAGGGCCACAATGTCTGCTTGACATCACCTCAGCGTCGTCTTTTTGGGCTGAGCCGGGGCTTTGCTTGTCATTCCCACCCAGTGAGGGAATTCCCAGGCCGTGGAGTGGGGCAGCTGCTCCCTGCTTCCCTGCAAACCCCTGGGAAGGGTGGTGGCAATGTTAGAGAGTGGCACTGTGGACGCTGTCAGCGGTTGTGGGAGTTCTCAGGATGGCTCTGAAGGTTTAGCACACTTGGCTCTTCCTCTGAGAGATGCTGTGAGTCCTAAATACCCCGGATTTGGGGCGTTGTTTTTGTTACGCACTAAATAATGCTGGGGAGGAATTGCTTTACTCGGATGTGGTGTTGTGTGGAGGCTGAAGCAGAGCTGGGGTGCAGGGGATCCCAATCCCCTGTGGCTCACTGAGGGGGGGCTGTGCCCATCCACCTCTGTCCTCATCCCCTCCATGGGTTAAAAATCCCTCCAGAGGCCACACATGTGCAAGGAGAATCCTTCATCCTTCCTCTTTGACATCTCCCCCTCCTTGAGCCACAGGGCCGTGGCTGCCCCACAGCCAGGCCCACAGAGCAGCTGCTGCTGCATGTGCACATTTTGGGTGAATTTGGGCAAATTAAC
>VWZT01002868.1:64312-92966 GCA_013397055.1 Pachycephala philippinensis
TTTGTCTTTGTTTCCCTCTCTTCCCACAGTTTTATCTGCAGGCCAGATTCACGTGGAAGGGAGCCCGCCTGCTCCGTCCCCTGCTGCAGTTCACCCTCATCATGATGGCGTTCTACACGGGCCTGTCCCGCGTCTCGGACCACAAGCACCACCCCACCGACGTGCTGGCAGGCTTTGCACAGGGGGCCCTGGTGGCTTACTGCGTGGTGAGTGTGGAAATCAGGGCAGGAAGGGCTCTGGGAGTGCTGGGAGAGGGTTCTGGGGGAATAGCAGTGCCTTTGCAACCCGCCAGTTCAGCTCAGGTGGTTCCCTGTTACAGCTGGGGATGTGGTGGGAGGCACCGTGCTCCAAAGGCTTGGTGCAGGCAGCTCGGGGCACTGGGAAGATGTTCAGCCAAGGGAGAGTATTTCCTTCTCCACCAGCAGCTTTGGCTTGTCCAGCTGTTCTCAGTTAGGCTCCTTAGCAAGGTTTTCCACCAGGAGCTGAGCAGAGAGTCTGGGGTGGTTGGGATTCTGGCTGTTCCCCACACAATCCATCCAAAAACTGGTGTCGGCCCCATGAGGGGAGGCAGACTGCTGGTGGATTTTCATGGAGCTAAAGAGCTCGTGAGAAAAGTGGCCAACAAAAGTTGTGCCCACTTCTCTGCAGCTGCTGGGCTGGTTCTCGTGCCACGTGCTCTCCAAAGGGTGACCTGATTGCACAGCTCTGTAACTCGAAGTGATGCATGAAGACGTTTTAAGTTGGCAGGATGGGGGGCACCAGGTCAGGCAGCTGCCTCAGATAGACACAAAGGAGATGGGGTCTGTGGTGGTTTCTGTGCATGTGTGAACTCCTGAAAGCAAGATTTTAACAGCTCACCACTTTTTGTGGGGTTTTTTGTTGCTTTTTGGTTTTTTTTTTAAACTGTTCTAAAAGTAAGTCAGCCTTGGGAACAAGGAGTTAAGTTCACCAATATTGCATTTTGCAGGGAGGGAAAATAGGTTATTTATGTACTTCCCACTCGTTGATAATATTCCAAAGCCAAAACAGAAATGTCATTGTTGGGACGTTTTCGTGGAGTGTTATTAACTCTGTGAGCAGTAGCTGTGGGGTTTTGCCATTGCCTGGTGCTGTGTCCCATGCAGGGCAGGCACATCCCGAGGGGGAGGTGGGAGCAGTGCGTGTCTTTATGCTCAGAAGTGGGATAGCAGCCATATGGAAGGGGAGTGGGGACCAGACAATCCATCCCTGGATCCCAGCAGCGATTCCAGAAGGACAATAACCCTCCGGATGCTTGGGATGGGTGTCCGGATGCTTCCTGGCTGGGACCAGCAGCAGGCCTGGCTGTCCCCTCCCAGCCCTGCAGCAGCTGGGAGCTGTGCTGGGAAGGGGAGGCTGTGGCAGGGCTGGGATGGTTTTCCTGTGTCATAGGAAGCAGCTGCCTGAAGTTTCCCAGGCAGGATTGGGTTTGCCTGCGAGCCTGGGGCAGCCTGAGCTGCTCTCCCAGCCCCATGGTGGAAGGGGCAGTTGTGTCCAAACGTTTTGCAGGAAGGGCTCCGTGCCCTGGAACATCTCAGGATGCAGTTTAGGACTCAGGGCAGGGTGTGAACACAGCCCTTGCCCCATCCCCTCACCCTGCTGTTCTCCAGAACCTGTATTTGCTCGGGGGGAGCCTTTGCCTAGGAGGGCCTGGCAGATTCTCCTGTGTTTTGGGAGGTGGCAACAAGGGACAAGAGGAAGAGTCACCCCAAAACACCCTGGAGTTCGCACTGAAGGAGCAGTTCAGCAGCTTTTTGCTGCAGTTCCTGGGATGTCCTGGGAGTTCTTGCCCAGCTCTCCCACAGGAGCTGCTCTGAAACAGAGGGAGGGACCTGGAGACTCACCACCTCCAAGCCTGGGTGCTCCCAGCCAGCTTTTCCCCCAGCAAAGCCTTCAGGGTCCACCCTGGTGATGGTGAAGGGCTGTAAAAACACCACAGTTATCAGGCCATAATTTTCAGTAGAAACCAATTGTGGGTTTCATCTCCGAAGGCTGCCCGAGCTTAAACCCAGGTCGTGCTGCAGCAGACACGTTTGTCTTCCAGTGCCTGAAATAACAAGCAGAAGACATTAATGTCAAGCACTTCCAGCTGATGAAACATTCAGAGTTGGACCCGGGGTGAAATACGACGAGGATTTCTCAAATAGAAATAGTTTTTATGCGCCTTGTAGGCAGCTTGCTGTGTGTTGTGTGGTTTATGTCTCATCTGAGGGAGAAGGAAGAGGGGAGGTGTCAGAAGGACATGCTCCCAGTGTTGCCCTGGTTGGCTTAGATGAGTTGTTCTAACCTCTCTGTATATGATTAAAAATTGCTTCAATATAATGAGAAGTAATAGGAATTGTTGAGTGAGAATGTAAGATATTGGTTTAAAATGCTCTCAGTCTTCTCCCATCAAGTTTTCTTTATGGGTGGAGAGCACCTTCTACAGGAAATGGAGCTAATCCAAGTGAAAAACTTAGCACATTTATTAGTCCTTTTTTGTGTTAAACAGTTCAAGCATTAGGAGGATTTAACACACTTTTAACCCCCAAAGATCACGTTTCATGATTCCTATAAATGTTTATGTAACCTCCAGCCATGTTAAAGTGAAATACAGTTTAAAGAGAAATGAAACCTCTTAACCAGCCTCTGAGTGAAACCCTGAAAAGCAGCACAGCAAAAGCTAAAATACCCAGGATGACACTCCACCATAACTGATTCCTGTCAAAAATAAGGACCAGACTCAAAGCAATCCCCATATGCTTCTTGCACTAAGCAATCTCCTCCCATAAACTGATTTGTCATGGCTATCTTGGTGCAGAAGCTGGACACCTTTTTGATTGAATCCAGCTCTTGGAGGTGGACAAATGAGCGAGATGGCACCAGAAATGCACCAAAGCAGACAAATGGGGGGTTTACAGTTACTAGCCACCCAAAAGAAAACCAGTCCCAGAGCAGTTCAAGGTGGTTTTTTACACTGTGATGCTGCAGCAAGGGGCCAGACTCCAGCTTGTGATCCTCAGGAGCATCAGCTGGATCCTGTTATTTACCCAAAGGTACAAATACTGCTACTTGGATGCCCTGTACACAACTTTATCAGCTCTGTTATACAACCAAACAGCCAGACACCAGCCCATTCACCAAGAAAAGAACTGTTTTATAAATCAGCTCCTCCTCTGCTTTTCCACAAAGCAATAAAAGCCAAGCTCAGCTTCCTGCATCCCTGGTTACAACTGCAGGAGTAAATTGCTGCTTACAGCAGCTTCGCTCTCTGCCCAGCTCGAGCCTTATCTTCTGTGCTGATAGGGGCTTGCAAAAGTTATTTCCAAGGACAACTCGACCTGCTGCACAAGACTCTGGGTAGCTAGAAAATGTGGAGATGCAGGTGGGGCAAACCTTTGCTTCCTCCCTGTGTTACCCAGCCTGGAAATAGTAATCTAATATTATTCCTTTGAGCACCTTGGAATTATTTTTTCCCTATTTATCTGGGTGCTTAAATGTTGCAGTTGTGTACTGTGGGAGCAAACACAAATGTACTGCTGATTCCTACAGCCATGTGCTGCTCATCCTGGGATTTCAGCTCAGCAAATCCATGGCTTTAGTCCAGATTATTGGGGTTTAAGGATTTCTGAGATGAGCCGGCAAATTTGGGCTGGCGGAGGCAGTCAGTGGCAGGACGGAAGTTTGGGGCTGTGGGGCCAGGTGACAAAATGATGAATCCTTGCCACTTCTTGCTCTGTCCAGAGGATCTGTGCTGTCTGACTCTTTTCCCTTCTGGCACGGGACTGAGGTTTGGCAAGGGTGAAAGTGCCCCAGTCCTGGAGGGCTGATAAGCTTCGTGCCGCTGCCAAAGGAGGATGTGGAAGTTTCCTCCCAGCACTTTGTTTCTTATTGTGTTGCTGCCTTCCGAAATTGCCAGGCACTGGCTTTTTCACATCCGGGAGAGGGGTTACATCACGGGATATTTAGGAAGAAGGAGTCAGGAATAGCTCCTCCTCTCCTTAGCCTTTGGCTTCCAGCAGACCCCAGCTCTGTCCTGGTGCCTTGGTGGGGCGTGAGGAGCATCGCTCACCATTGACTCACTGCTGAGAGCTTTTAACACGGCTTTGACTTGAAAGCTTTTAATTGCCTGCCTGATGTCTGGCTCAATGAATTGTTTCACACCAACTCCATCCCTGAAACCACTCAGGATGAGTCAGGCCAGCCCTTTGGAGACCTTTGTTATTTTATTGGAGTGCAGGCCGTGGATCTGTTTCCTGGCTTTTCAACCCGTTCAGCAGAGGTCTGGGTGTTGCACTCGGTGATTACGCAGTGAGAAATTAAATTGTCCTCTCATGTTTTTACAGTTTTGTGAGGGCTGAGCCTTTTTCTCTGCTGTACAGAAAGGTGGTAGCAGGCGCTTGGGATTTCACAGCTGTTATGGGCAGGCATTCAAAAAGTGCTATTTTCACAGCTTAAAGATGTGTACATATTCTGTAAACCAGCTTTTTGAACAAAGCATTGCCCACTGTGGCTAAGTTTGCCTTCTCCACTTATCCCTACAGGTGTTTTACGTCTCAGATCTCTTCAAGCCCAAGACAAAGACTTGCCTGCCTCCACCTCCCATCCGGAAGGAGATCCTTTCACCTGTGGACATCATTGAGAGGAATAACCATCACAACATGGTGTAGAACTTCGAGGAATCGGATGGGTGTTGTATTTTAAACCTTTTTTTTTTTTTTTTTTTTTTGCAAAAAAAACCGTGACTGCTGACAGCAACTACCTGCTGCTCTCAAATCTCATCAGACAGTAGAATGTAGGGAGAGACTTTCTTGCCCGACCAGTAAAGTCTTACTCTGTGGTCTTTTCAACTTGCGACATTTGGATGAAAGGGGTGGTGGTGGTCAACTAAGGCAAAGGCGACAATGAAGAAAGGAAAGAAAACCCACACAACACAAAAAGCCGAACAAACAAAGAGAGGTGCCGGAGTTCTGGATGTGCAATTGGTTTGAGTGTTCATGTTGTAGTGAACGCCAAATTGTTCCTAGCCCGATGAACACTAAGGGATTTTTGGAAAGCTGGCCATCCTAGATTTTTTCTGACTACGAAGATTTCCAATGCCTGCGAGGAAAAAACCAACTCACGACTAAATTGTATAGCACTATGTATGAGCAACAGCACTGAGTCAAGATCTGGGATTGGTTTCTAAGAGTTGCTTTTTTCTCTTTTTGATCCTAGTTTATTTTTGCCTCCTCTCTTCCATACTGTGACTTAATTTAGGAGAAGCTTGCCCAGTCCAAGATCTCCGAAGGGTCTCTGTTCTCTCTGCTCACCCCACACGCCTTTAACGAGCGGCCCCGAGACGCGCAGTGAGGCCGGAGAGCTCCTTCCTCCGTGCAGAGAAGCCACATTTCTCCCTCCCCGCTCGCTCCCTGGCGAGGGCTCACCCCACCCGAGCCCCCCTAAATGAAAAGAGCATCCTCCACTTCCCGGCCATCCCCTTTTCTCCCCCAAAAAAAGTCCCAGCAGGTTTTCTGTGCGGGAGCCGGCGTTGGCGCCAGGGGAGCGGCGGCTCTGCCGAAGACTCGTTCGCACTACGACCCCGGGGCTGAGTCCCGGGGAAACTTTTATTCTGCAGTTTTGGGACGGGCTGCTGGGCGGCACGTCCCGGCCTGGGTGTCAGTCGGTTTGTGCATCCCCTCCTCTCCTCCACCTCTTCCTCCTCCTCCTCCTAGGTCAATGAAAACAGATCAAAACCTCAAACCAATCCTTGCACTAGCAGGAACTCAAAAGGTAGACTTGGGAGGGGTTGGAGGAAGATATAAATGCTGATAGCTGGAGACACAGAGCAACATTGAACTGGAAAGACTTAAGGGAAGAGGAATCAGAGACACCAAATATGAATCTGAAACTTCTTTTTTGCCCTGGATTCCTTCTGCTGCTTATTGTCAGTCAAAACCAGGCAGGGGCCAGATCCATTTCCAGCTTACAGGTAAGTGACTGGCTGCTCAATAGAGCTGAAAGAAGCTGATGCTTGTTTAGGAATTAGACACGTCAGATGAGCTCTGTTTCTTCCNTGTATTTTTGTAATGTTCCATTTTGTAAAGAGAAGAATATTCAAAGACTTTTGTAGAATACAAAATTGAAGTTTGTATCTGCGAAATTATTGCTGTATAAATGTGCTTTTTAAATAAAAGCTCATAACACAACTAAACATCCCGGTGCAAGTTGCATTCTGTCTTTGGGTTGCCCTTTTCCTGGCCCAGGGGGACAGTTTGGGGGTCTGATGTGGATGTTGGATGACATTTTGGGATAAAAAGGACCAGATACCACTTGGAATGGGAGTGATGAGAAGATCCCATCAGCTCCTGGCTGGGGGCACTTCTGGGTTTGCATCGATCTTCTCTTTTCTATGCCCAGTCTTCAAGCAAATCCCATTTTACCTAAGGCATCCATTTTTCTTGAGCAATCTTTTAAGCTCTAAAGAAATATTATTGAAGTAAAATAAGGTCTGAAGAGCCACAGCCCAGCTGCTGGTTGTCCTGGACAGCCCCTGCCTAGGAGGGCTCCCAGGTTCAAACACCTTTCCCATGAAAAGCAGACACCTTGCAGCTGAACCAAAACCTTGCAGCTTGCCAGGTTGCAAGTGTGGGTGGAAGGGGAAAGAAGAAAAAAAGAAAAAAATCCCACAACACCATGTGCTCAGAGAGGCACATGTGTAACAGACATAGTTATGAGGCAGCCTGGATTTTTTTTATTATGATTATTTTTATTTTTTTTTAGTATTGTTATTTTCCTCCTCCTACAGAGGCAAATGAACTTGTTGGTGGTGACACACGGTCAGAGCCGCGTTTCGACCACTCCTTGTGTGAACCACATCAGCGAGATAACACAGCACAAATAATATGCAAGAATGCATGACAGGAAGCAAATACCACATCAAACTGCAAAGAAAGAGCAGGTGGAAATTAAGCCAGCAGAACTGAGCTAGCACTTGCTATTATTATCCTAATTAGAAGTAAAATTTTATTACGCGTGGAAAAACTTCGTAAAGCTGCACCTGTCCTGAAAGCAAAGGGAGTTTTCATGGTGCCACGTGTGATCTGAGCCTGAGTGTTTGGGGATTGAGTGTGTTACAGAGGTGAGACTCCAGCTTCGGGGCAATGGCTGTTGAGGACAGACTCTTAATCCCCAGTTTATCTCCAGAATGCATTGCCTGGGTCTAAGGAACCCCCACGGGAGAGGGAAAAGCTGCTCTGTCTGCCTGTGGAGCCGTTCACGTGCAGAGCCAGCCCCAGTGCAGCAACCACCAGGCTGGCAAAAGCATTTGCTTGCATCTTAACTCCAGCTACTTGGCAAAAAACAAAAATACAGATGTCTGGGTGAAAGAGGAGGGCTTGGAGAAGGGTCAGAGGGGAAGCAGCACAGGAGGCGATAAGAGCCCGGGCAGGGCAGTGGGGCTGGCGAGTCACAGGATCTCACTCAGGATGTGTGGGTCAGCCTGGGGAGAGGGGGAAAAGGCCGTGGATAAACCTATGGAAGGCAACAGGGTCAGATTCTATAGCATGGGGCTGAGCATCAGCAGTGCCAAGAACTATTTGTGGCTGAGCGATGGTTGTTTCCTCCTGTTCTTCCTGCCCGCCTTTCCCGTGCTGTCCCGTTCCATCCCATCCTGGGAGGGTAAGGGCAGCTTTGCATGGCAGCATGTGCTGGGTGGGTGGGTGCAGCTTTGCTGGGGCTCACCCCTGCTCACTGCCTGGGGATTAAGAGAAGTGATCATTTCTGGAAGCATGGGTGGGAAAAGGCCAGGTCCACGGGGATCTCTCTGGTCTAGCCAAGCACAGAGGAATGTTTCAGTGCTACAGGAGCAATATGGACTGATTTTAAAGGAGCATTCCAATGAAACCCCACAGAGATGTGAAAGCCAAAGAAGCAGAGTTGCAGGTACCACAAACCATGAGTACAGTGACAGGGTGTATCTACTGCTGTTGCTTCCTGAGGGGCAGGAAGGAAGAGAAAATAAATAGGTGAAATGGAAAAAAAACCAAACCCAAACCCATACGAGCACTGTGATCCTGAGGCCACCACTTTCTGCAGTGCTGCAGGTGCAGCTGGGGCTTGCACCTTGCACTGCTGTGCTGCTTGGCCCTTCCTGCTGGGATGCTGAGCAGCCAGCAGGCTTTGGGGTTCACCTGCTGCTGCTCTCTGCAGCTCTCCTGAGCAGGCAGACGGCTGCACAAACCCAGATGCACTCATGCAAACAAGATGTGCTGCTGGAGCCCGGGGCTGGATGCTGGTTGTGGCCTTCAGTGCTGCAAACCCTGGGCTCTGCTCCTGCTGATGCTAATCAGGGGCTGCGAGCAGCCAGCCGTCTGCCTTTGATGCTGGGGCCTGGCTGGCAGAGCCTCTCTGCACAAGGGGACATTCTGGTCAAACCTGTCTTTTTTTGCACCGAGACGGGTTGAACAGGTTTTCAAAGGCAGGGGTTCCTGCGTGCACCTGACTGCCATGGGAGTAGGGCTTTTGTTCCAGGGGAAGGGAGGTTTAAGCAAGCCCCGGGTCCGGCCGCGTCTCGGTGCACCTAAACAGCTTCACTCAGCAAGAAATGCCTTGGCAGCCTGCAGAGGCTGGAGCTGTTGTACTTCTGCTCAATGATTTTCGGATATGAAGCTCTCAATCAAGGGAGGGGGAGGGAGGAGATTCGCCCCACAAGCAGAGACCTGTTTTTCTCGTGCTCCCAGCCTGCCCTTGTTTTGGGTGTCCGAAGGTTTCACCCAGCTCTTTGTGAAGCCGAAACCAAGGTTCAGTTCAGCCATGGAGCCAGAAGACGTGTTGGGCTGAGGTCCTGCTGCACAGGAGGGCTGATGTCAAGCCCACATCCATAGCTGGGGTGCAGCACAGCTGTCCCTGGAGCCAGCACCCCCCTTCAGCTGCATTTTTCCCCCTTTTTGCCTTGGCACACCCCCTGCCTTCATCCACCATTCTCCTCTCAAAAGGCAAGCGATTCCTCCCTTGTGTTTTACCTTTTCCTCTGGACGTCAGATCAGAGGTTCAGATTTTTAGGAATGAACTGAATCACTTGTCTCCTGGCTTTTATAAACATGGTCCGTACACCTGCCCACAGAGAGGAGCTACTGCCCATCTCCTCCAGACTTCCCTACCCTTGTTCCCTGGGTGCCAGGTGATGCTCAGGCACAGCCGTGACTGCCTGGATTACGAAGCAAAACCGAACAGAAGTTGTCACCTTCACTGGAGGAAGCAGAAGGTAGAAAACAACCTCCTGTTGACTCAGCGAGGGGGGAAGAAAGACACACAAACAAACCCCAAAACCCAACAACTTTCAATTATCACCTTTGCACGCCACCCCCACTGGCACCAGCCGGCGCAGGAGTGCCTGCGTTAGCTTGTCTCGAGTTACAATTTCCTCGGGGCACGGACTACACCTATGTGTGTGTTTGGGTAATAACGATCCGACTGGTTGTGATGAGTCTCCGCCTCGTCCTATCTGTAGCTAGAAGGGAGCCAAGTCACCGGGAACATCTCCCAGTTTCCTTAGAAAGTCTCGTTCTGCGAGTTCCTGCCCCGCCGGAGCCGCCGAGTGCCACCGCGGCGGCACCTCGCAGGCAACGCTGCTTTTAATATATAGTGCTGCGGCCTCGTGGAGCGTTTAATTCTTGTCTTGAACCCAGAGAATAACCGTCTCGGCTGATTTATTTATTTATTTTTATTTCTCATTTCTCACCAGGTGACTCTCAGCGCCGTGTTTCGGGACACGCGAGGTGCGAGGCTGCCGGGTAATTCGGCGCTGGTGGCAAAGGGCTGAGCGCCTGAAGTGTCTGAAGGCATGAACTCTGCAGGGTTTGGTCTCACTCCGTGCAGAGGGTTCATAACCAGCTGGAACAATGGGCTGTTATTTAAGAAAAATGCCTTTTAGTGTTTCCACGTGTCAGCAGAAAGCTGAGGGACAGAACCACCAAAACACCAAACTGTGTGTACGCACACGTCCACGGATGGGATAAATGGGAGTTGTGGTGGATCCAGCTCGCTCCTGAAGTCTTTGAAATGATTCAAAATATACCAAAACTTGAAATAATGTGACTTCTCCTTCCCACCTGAAAAATTATTGAATTGAAACAAAGCCAGCCCTTTATTTGTACAGGAACCGGTGTGAAAAGCTTGGCTTTCCCACCGCGCTTTGACATCTCCATTTCCAGGTGTGTGGTGTGAGCGCATGTGAGCTGAGGTCAGCCTGAGATATAAATTAAATAAAGGAGCATTTAATTCTTGCTAGGCTGATCTTTCCCCTGGAGAAACATCGTGAATGGAACAGAAAGAATGGTGCTGTTTCAATAAGGAGCTCAGAAAGAAAATAAAATGTTAAAAAAGAGAATAAAATCTAAAAAAGAAACACACTTTTTATCCAAAGAAGAAAGGGAACCAGATCTCCTGTGAGCACCATCCTTTCAAAGGGACCTGCCTTCTGCACCAGTGCGTAATTTGCTTATTTTCAAAGAAATTTTAGCGATGTTGAAGGCAAATTAATAACACTGCTCCAGCCTCCCAGGGCTTGTCTGAACAAGAAAAGTTGTTAATGTTTAATATGAGGTAAAATTTTAATCCATTTCATTAAAGTGTGTAGATATTCTTAGTTCATTTTTAAGCAGGATTAGCCGTGTTTACCTCAAGTCAAGTAAGCACAAGTATAACGTCAACTGATATAAGCCTTGCTTAAATTAAAGGAAGAATAACTACCAAAGCTTAGGGGAGGGAGGGAGGGAAAAGCCCATTGAAGCTTTTATTTAAAACAAAAAATGGGGATTTTTTTTCCTTTACAAGGTATTTCTTTCCATGGGAAAACAATAAAACCCAGAAAAAGTCTATGAAAGTTTTGCTTGTAAATGATGAGACGGTTGCAGCTGAAAAAACACTGCTTTAATTCAGGAGAGGTAATTCTTTTCAGCAGGGCCAGTCTAAGCATCCCCTTGGATGGATCTGGGGGGAGTCTGGGCCTCTTGGAAGTGGCACTTCCAGCTCACCCATCTAAGAGTCACCAACACCCACCATCAGCAAATTGATGATGCTCCTCACTCAGGAATCATCCAGCAGCTCTTAGATTTAGCAGCCTATGACCAAGGTACTGCAAGTCCTTCAGGAAGAAATCCAGGCTCAACGTGAAGGTGCCAGATTAAATCGGATTTACCACATCCCTTGGCCAGCTGTCCCACCAGCTCGTTGGGCTCACTGTTAAAAACATGTTAATACTTCCCTTGGTTTTCATTAATAACTGCTTCTGTGTTCCCATGCCCCATATCCCTTTCCTTTTATTTATCAAAAAAAAAAAAAAAAAAAAAAAAAAAAAAAAAAAAAAAAGGGATTTCTCTTGAAATTTTACTTGCACCACTCATTCATCTATTTCCTTTATCCCATGATCTGCTAGTAGTATCTGGGGGTAAGAGTGATGTAATACTTTAAACTCCTTGTGTTTATTCCTTNTAAAACTTGCTCAGGTTTTTGCTCCCTCTACAAGAACATAAGAAATGCTGCAAGTTAGCACAAAGTCGGTGGGGAAGGGACCAGCTGGGGACCAATATTCCTCTGTACAAGCAATTAAGCAGGAGCACCTTCTGCTTGTAGGTCAGATTTAATCTGATGCTCTTCCAGAGGAGAGATTCCTTATCAGGTCTTAACCCCTCCACCTTCCAGGCCCTGGGAGAATAAAGGTCTGACAGCATTCAGCCTTCTTCAGTGAGGCACTTTATCTGCCAGACCTGGGGGTACTTCTGAACTCTGGGCACTCCTGAACAGCAGATAATCCTGCCCATGGGGTTTTCTGTAGCTGCAGAAAAGGCCCCTTTTAAAAGTGAACATTTATGACTTTCAATGTGTAAGATGAGTTTCACCAAGCAGTGTTGAGGGTGGGCAGCGTTTCCAAGCTTGTGTGGGGTGGGATAAATCACTTTGTACTTGGTATAAATTAGGTATGACAGTGTTAGACATGGGGAACTGGGTCACCATGAGTTAGGGTTGGGTGTGCTTAGCAAAAATCTTCGAGGTTTGAAGGTGAATCCTTGGGGTGATGTGAAGCTGCGGGGTTAAGTCATGGAAAGAAGGTTCTGTGTGGATTGACAGGCACCTTAAAACTCACACAGCACCACTGTCTCCAACCACCTCAGCTTTCCAAAGGAGCTCAAAGGAACTGTAAGTTACCTCTGTGCTAAATTCTTGCACTGCAGCTGATGTTCCAGCAGAGACAAATGCAGATGTGACCTTGCAGTGAGCACAGAGCAGCACCCTGGGCTGAGAGTGAATAATTGCACAGACAGCAGTGAATGTGAGCTGAGCAAAAGGCTGCAGGACACTTTCCACCTGTGCTGCCAGGCTGGAGGGGTGAGGGGAGGGATGCTAAACACAGGGTTACCTCTTCAGTTTTATTGCTTACGGACAAAATATTCAAATAACTGTGTGCCTGCTCCCTGCCTGAACCGGCATGAAAATAGGAAGACAATTGCCTGGCTGAGCTCTTGGAGGAAGATTTGAATAAAGAAGGCAAGTTTACTGGAGGCACTAAGCCATGCATGTCTTATCTTGCAGTGGAGCTCTGCAGAAGCAGCCGGGCTGGGCACCGAGCAGGTGGATTAACTGTTCAGGGGAAAAGACATGGAAAGCAGCTTTCTTGCAGAGCAGGTCTCCATACAAATAAGTCCGAGGCAGCGTGGATTAGTGCTTGAACTAATGAAGCAGCCGCCAGACCTCACTGGGAGAAGATATTAGCACATAGCGGGACAGCCTTCGACAGGCTGGCACCTCTGCACGCAGCCAGAGGCCCTGGGAGAGAACAGCCTGCCTCTAGCCAGCCTCCCAAAAATACACATCGAGCTTTAATGGGAGCCTAACACAAACACTGCCAGCGCAGGACCTGTAATGAGCTTCCAGTTTGCCTCAGGACGTTTTCTCCCAGTTTGGTTGTATTTATGAGCAGCTATTTTTGCTTAAGTGGAAAAAGGGGGAAAAAAATGGCATGGGCAGAGCTCCACTTACTCCTGCACCCACAGTGGTGGAGGGGTGACCTTTTGGGGTGGTTCACGTCCACTCGTCAGCTGTTGTGATTTATTTTCTTTAGGAGGGGAAATATATACATTTTTAACAGATAAAAGCCAGGCAATCAAGGGGTTTATTAAACAGAAAATGAGCTTAAGAACAAAGAGAGGCAAACCTAAGGTGCCAAGGTGAACAGCAGTGGGTTGAGGTTGGGGCACGGAGGTGGGTTTGGCTGTAAAGCAGCCATCCTGCTCCACCCATGGAAAACCTTTGGAGGGTGGGTTTGGGTTCTCCAGGAAATCGGGGCAGGAGTCAGAAGGGAAGCGAATCCTCAGGGGACACCCCTGTGGCATTTCCCCCCATCTGCACTATCAGCCAAGGCAGGTAACCCCGCGAGGGGGAAGCCAATCTGCTGGTATTTCTACTTGCCAAAAATGCTTGGGGTTTCTCCTCGCCATTCCTCACTTTATTAAAGCGGCTTTGAGTTTGGGGTTTTCCCTTGAGAAATTCCAGTATTTCACTGCGTGCTTTCCTTCTGAATGGGGCCAGAAAATCAAAATATTAACCTTTTTTTTTTCATGGAATGGGAAATTCCAAACAATCCCCATTAGGAAACGTTCAACATTTTTTGTGCAAATCTCTTTGCCCATCTAGTGCAGCCCCACATAGCTCCAGACACCTATCACAGAAGAAGTGCCTTTGACTCCTACATCACTTGCAACCTCAAACCAATCAAGGAACACATATTTTTCTTTCCTTCAATGCTTCAAGATGCAGTATGAGCAGGAAAACAAGATTAATTATTTTAAAGTGTGGTGAGCTCGTCCTCACTGACAGCAGCTGTGTGAGTGCATTTGTGTGTGTGCTTTCCTTCTGAATGGAGCCACAAAATCAAAATATTAACTTTTTTTTTTTTTTCATGGAATGGGAAATTCCAAACAATCCCCATTAGGAAACGTTCAACATTTTTTGTGCAAATCTCTTTGCCCATCTAGTGCAGCCCCACATAGCTCCAGACACCTATCACAGAAGAAGTGCCTTTGACTCCTACATCACTTGCAACCTCAAACCAATCAAGGAACACATATTTTTCTTTCCTTCATTGCTTCAGGATGCAGTATGAGCAGGAAAACAAGATTAATTATTTTAAAGTGTGGTGAGCTCGTCCTCACTGACAGCAGCTGTGTGAGTGCATTTGTGTGTGTGCTTTCCTTCTGAATGGAGCCACAAAATCAAAATATTAACTTTTTTTTTTTTTTCATGGAATGGGAAATTCCAAACAATCCCCATTAGGAAACGTTCAACATTTTTTGTGCAAATCTCTTTGCCCATCTAGTGCAGCCCCACATAGCTCCAGACACCTATCACAGAAGAAGTGCCCTTGACTCCAACATCACTCACAACCTCAAAGCAGTCAAGGAACACATTTTTTTCTTTCCTTCAAGATGTGGTATGAGCAGGAAAACAAGAGTGGTACGAGGAGAAAAACAAGATTAATTATTTTAAAGTGTGGTGAGCTCGTCCTCACTGACAGCAGCTGTGTGAGTGCATTTGCTCATCACCATCCTGTGAGATACTGCCTGGAGTGTCACTCCTGAGCTCAGGAAAACTCGGTTCTCCTGGCACAGCCGCTGGGCGCCTCAGCAGGGATTACCTGTCTCCTTCTCCCCTCGAGCCGTGCTAATCGACCCTCAGGGTTTAGAGGATGCTTAGCAAAGGTGAGGCCATCCCCGGGCTAAAGCCTCCGGGGAAGGTGCTTTTGCTGTAATGACCCATTTCCTCTCCCTAGAGCAATGCAGGGAGCTAAAGTGGGAGCAAATATTCCAACAACAATGAAGTGATGAGGTTAAAATGACTCCTCCAGTAACTGGTTTCACGTTTTGTTTGCTGTGTAGCATATGCCAAGCACCTACAGACCTCTGTGAATCCCGGGGGTGTTTTGTGAGGTTATTCAGGCCCTCTGCTCTTTCAGATTTTAACGGGAGCTGTCACTGCCCTTGCAAAAGGGGTCTAAATAACCTTTTATGCACAGACCCCAAGTCCTGAGCATGAGCCCTGCACCCATCCTCTGCTGCCATAAATAGCATGAATCATACGATGCTCAATCTGCACAAACCCATCATAATGTGATAAAAGCCGAGCGAAACATCCTTCACCTCCTGTAAATAACTCAGGCCAGAGTCACAATAAGTGCCACCAGAGAAAGCGTGTTCTTGCAGCACCGGGATTGCCAGCAATGCTGCTTTCCTTGCCCAAAACCCTCTGTTGTCCGAAGGCTCTGGGTGTTTGAGCAACGCGGGGCTGAGCCCAAGCGAGAACTCGCTCAGCACATGTTTCACATTAAGGAGCTGTTTGAGGGGCCTGTGTGGCTTTGGGGATAAATCATCAGGTTTGTCCCCCTGCAGCTCTCACGTCCAGAACAGCCTGTGGTCCTAAGGGAGGGAAAAACTCGGCCTAAGCCCCATGGTTCCCATCCCGGAGGTTCTGCTCCGGTGTGGAACAGCCGATGGTGCAGAGGTCTGCGGGATGGAGCCATGGGAAACCCCAGCCCCACCTAATGTGGGACCTTGGGAGCAGTTTTAGGATGTGACAGTGCCAGTCCTGCCATCCACGGCTTCCCTGTGGGTCCCCTCCTCCCTCCACAACCTCGGGAGCCAACGGAAAGGTGGGAAAAGTGATGAAAACCCATTGGAACACAAGCCCAAGGATCTAGCACATAAATAGCAGAGGAAGGGGAGATAAATACTAAGATAGCCTTTAAATATCTGCGAAGGAAACCAGGCAGGAGACGGTTTGGCTACAGGGGGACGGCTGGGAGCAAAGGATGGATGATCCCGATCTCACCCAGTGGCTAAGTGGATTTCTAACCACCGTTTTCACAAAAAAAAAAAAAGCTGAATGATCCGGCTCATTTTCCTGGGTGGGGAAAGGAGCTGCTAAATGCCTTTAATAGCTCCTGTGCAGGCAATCGTGATCATGAGCAGCTGGGAGGAAGCCGGGCCTGAAGAATGAGATGCCAGACTTGAACGTGGTAAACAGGGGCAGGGGAATATTTGTTTTGACAGCACAGCTCAGTACACAGGAAGCGTCAAGCAATGAGAGGGACGACTCTGCACAGGAGTTCCCAGTCCTATATTTAAGAGCAAATCAAACTAAGGGAGGACCCTGCAAATTACAGACATCTACAAATAACCCCAGACCTTTTGTCTCGGCTGTGGGAAGATCCTGGGGACACTGATAACAGAGAGTGTGTTGCACAACCTTGGGAAAGAGGGGCCCTGGTGGTGTGTCCACTCTGCCCGGGATCTTGGCTCTGACTCTGGTTACAGGCTGCAGGGCAAGGTGGAGAAAGCCCAGGAGAGGATAATTATGGAACAACCTGTTGATGGAGGAAGTGGCTTCCCAACCTCCCTTTACTTAGGGCTTGAGTCCTGCTCCAAAGCAGGAAGATTTATAGCCCTCCCCATGGTTGTGCTGTTTTCTCCTTCTGGCCAGATTAGTTTAATAAATGAGAGGTAGGGAAAAAAAACTGCTGAAAAGCAAATCCCCTGCAGCAGTGCTGTGTCACGTCATTAAATAAGGACACTTTTTACTTAAGAGGAGTTGTTTGACCCATAATTACAGCTAAACTCCCATTTGGCTTTTTGTCTGTGGGGGCTTCTGTAATTTTAACTGGATGCAGCATTTGAATCCTCACCCTCCATTTTCCAGGGCAGCATAAAGTGATTATATAATATTAAACAGCAGCTGTTTTTCAGGCTGGAAGGGGCTCTCACTGTTGTTGTAGACAGCCTCTCTCTGAAATCAAACGCTCTCTGTAAATGTCAAACAGCACTGGGTCCTCATTCCTGAGGTCTGCACACAATTCGTTGTGGCAAAACACAGGCTGAAAACTGACCTGACTTGTGTGACACAATGAGTATCGGCTGGGAATTTCCAAATCCCAGCATCACTGGGGCTCCTGGAGCTCAGAAGATTGTCAGAGTGTCCTGAAACATGGGTTAACAGCAGTATTTACTGTCCCCCAAGACTGGATTTGGCATAGCAAGAATGCAATGGCATGTTTGGCCTTGTTGCCTCATCACCATTTTGATCTAAACCAATTATGAATCTATAAATCAGCTCCGAGGTCAGCAGGCAGCTTCTTTGGTGATAATAATAATTACATTCCTTGCCTTTACACTGTATTTTTCACTTGCAGATCACAGGAGACTTCATCAAAGCAGGCAGCAGTCATCGCTTCCCTTTATTAGCAGCAGGCAAAAGGAGGTGCAGGGAAGGTAAACACAATGTTTGTACCAAACTTGGGGTCAGGTGAGGGGGGTGGCAGCAATTAGGAGCTCTGTGGGACCTTATTCAAAGGAGAAGCCATAGCTGCTGACCAACTCTTTCAAATCTGCTCAAAATCTAATGGTGAGAAGACAAATGGGGAGTTCTGGATTAGCTACTTCAGCTTTGTCCTTTATTTGTTCTTGTTTTCTTCCAAAAAAAAAAACATTTCATGACAACCAGCTCTTTCTAACTGAGCTCTCCTCAAGAAAGGTTTCTCGGCATCACAAGCTGCTTTGTGGTCCAAAAACGTGTGTGTTTGGCCACAAAGGTCCTTGATGGAGATGTCGGAACCCCAGACCTGTGTCAGAATTCGTGGCCAAATCTCCCCATCTCTTACAAAACTTCTGGTCATGGTCTCACCAGATTGGTGCAGCTGGTCTGGGCTGCTCACAAAAGTCTGGTTCATCCAGCCAAAATATCTGCAATGCTGCTTTAGCTATTTCTGGGGAAAAAAAAAAAAGTATTTAAAATTATTTGATCCCCCAGTGTTTGGATTGTGACCAGTTGTGGGACAAGACACGAGCTGTCTTCCTCTCTGGAAGCTTTGAAAGGTGTTGGTCTCACATCCACTTCCCGGAGAGCAGGGCTACATTTTGATTCCTCAGCAAATTTTTCTGTCTGTCCTCATGTGGGAAATTTCCTGTCCATATTTTAGCCTTGCACAGCCTCTTTCTGCTGTCACTCCCTCTAACAATAGAGTTGCAAAAAAGGGAGGAAAACCCAAAAAGACAAGCCTGTAAAAATGTCCCCTGCATTACACCCTTAAGAAAAACACAATTAGTGCATTATCCAATTGAACATTTTCCTTTCACATCACTTTTAATCAGAACTCCAGTTTCATTTCAAATTCGAGGTCTGGGAAAAATAGCAATTTTTTAAAATAAGGAATGTGTTCTTGGGGGGAAAAAAGCCCACCCAACCACCAAAAAACCTCCTCTTGATTCTTTCTGAGCAATTCTTCAATACTTGATCTAGAGTGGTTTATAATGCATAAAGTAATTTGTGATTTGCATGCAGCCATCTTTGGGCTTTTTGCCTGTAGTTGTGCAAAGTTCTGACAAAAATATCCCCAGCAAGAGTTATTTCAGTTTTTGATTCACATTTTGTTGTCAGCAAGGAACCGAGATCTCAAAGATGGAAAGAAGAGATTTATCATAATTTTGGAAGTCTACATGTCACTTAATTGTGTGAATCAACTCTGTGAAAGCTTGTATTGCTATTCTTGTCCTGGCCTCCTTCACTGGAACTGGGTATTCCCAAAAAAATTAGGAGTTTGCCAATTAGGGACAAAAGAAAGCCTGACATCCCAGCTTTTTTTATATACAAAGGTGCATTTTGCAGCTTTAATTCTTCTTGGTTAGTTTCTATTCATTCAGTTTTACGTTTGAGGAGAGGCAGGCTCACAACAAATGCCAAATTAGCTCCGCAGAGCTCTGTGCTTTGCATTGGTTTGAATCTTCTTTTCCCCCAAAAAACCAGCTGGCCCACTGCAAAGCAAACGGTTGCAGACTCACAAACCCCAAACAAAACCCTGACCTGGAGGCAAAACCCCCTTGTGTCCTGCAGAAGCAGCAGAGACATTTATTGTGAGGCAGAGCAGCGATTTTTGGGGTGCCGGGGCTGTGCTTGCAGGCAGCTCCCAGGAGAGATTTGTGTCTTCACCGAGTTTTGTGCAACTCTCGCCAAGATTCGTGTCCCCAGAGGACCCAAAAAGTGCATTATTTTCTGCTTTACAGGGCTCCCAAGGGCAGGGAGAGGAATCAAACCCCATCCCGAGTGGGGTGGGAGGAGGATCTGGCATGGAGGTGCTAATGTGCCGAATAAAACCATCACAGTGGGAAAGCCCCTTTTCCAATGGAGCCCATCTAAATACCAGTTCTCCATGACAGCCCATGCTTAGGCTGTATAAACCAGCAAAGAGAAGGATCTTTGCATTGATTTCACTTCCCTAATTAATATTCCCCAAATCCCACCTCAGGAGCATCAGCAGCTGCCCAGGGAAGCAGTGCTGGAACTGGAGGAGAGCACAGCACCACACAAAGCAACCACCAAGTCCTTTAGAATGTGATATGGAGGCAGAAGAGAGAAGAGGAGCCAGATTTCCTCGGGAGATAGGACAAATCTTCCTGGGCTGGCGGGTGATTGCCATCCCCAGAGGAGGCTGCAAAGAGAAGCCCCCGACAGCCAAGCACCATGAACCCTCCTCCACTTCCAAGGAGATAAAACCAGCCTGCGGACAGCACAAGTTTAAGCTGATTTAGACACAGCTGGTGTGCTGGGAGCCGAAGGTAATTTATTTCTCTTGGCTGATGACCCGCTCCCTTCAAGGGCTGCGTTTTCCAAGCGCTCTCTGCTTGGCCGCAACGTTTGTACCTCTGGCAGTTATTGTTATTTTAATATTAGGCTAAGAGCTAATGTATTAGGCTAATATATTAAGCTGGTAAACTCTTTAGCCAGCCTGTCCTGGTGACACATGAAGGAGATTTTATAGATAGGCTTTTCAAGCCCAGCTCAGCCCTGGTCTGGCATTTAACCGTGGCTTGCAGAGTATAATGGCTGAATGCATTTCGCCCATGCCCACAATAACTCTCTTTGACGGCAGAAGAAGTTCCAATAAACATGTCATTCAAACGCGGATGTATTTCGGTAAAAATCAGCGAAACTGATGCTATGAATAACCTGCAGTGCAGTTTCAGTTGCTCTCCCGTCAGCCAGGACCGAGATGATTAACACCAGACCAGCCACGATATTTATATTGCTCGGATCATGGTGTGTCATGAGCAAATGTGAAATTGGGTTCTCTATCGGAACAGCAGGGATGGGAAGAGCAACGTAATGAGCTGGTTTTACAGGGAGAAACAAATGGGATTGTAACACAAGCCTGGGAACAAGGGAGTGCTTCCAGGAGGGGTGAGGGAGCAGGACAGCGGTGTGTGAGAGCAGCGCTGAGGATGACTTTGGGCTTAAATCAAGTAATTTACATAAACAGAGGTGTTGGGTGTTTTCATGACATAACATGCATTTGAATAAATGCTGTGAATGACATATCCCCAAACCTGGCCAGCTTGGGAGAGCATTTTATTAAGCCAATTATTTTTGTTTATTTCTGCTAAAATAATCGCCTGCCAATTTTTTTTTGTTATTATCCTTTCTCCATCCCTCCTATTTTATCCATAACGGGGTTCCCTCCTGTGAATCTGCCCCTGCAAGCAGCGAGTCCCTCCCCCACCTGCGGCCCCTTTCCACCGAGTGCTATTTTGTAAGATCTCTTGTCACCAGGACTCTGCGAAGACTTAGGCATGTAATGGGAAACATGTGTCTTTCCCTGGCGCTTGCAATCTTACCCCGAGGAGCTCCAGCGAGGGCTGAAATGGGAGTGCTCTCTGTGGAGTCAGGGAGCTGATGGGGGGGGAAGTTTGGAGCCAGAGACGGGAACTTGGGTGTTTTTTGTTGTTTGCTCCCAGAAGTGTGGGATCTCACACAAGAATGATAGTGGCAAACGGTGGTTTCTGCTGGGGAGGTGGGGGATTGTTGGGCAACAGCGCTTGTGACAAGCAGCCCAGACAAAAGGGAGCAAGGGAGACATAAATGGCTTTTCGGAAGATGGCAAAAGCAAAATGATGGGAAAACAACCCCCAGATTGGAGCCTCAGCCTGCCGCAGTTTTGCACATTTTCCTGAGTGAGAGAAAAACAGAGGAAGGAGCTGAAGAAGATGCAGAGAGGTTGGGAAATCATCGGGGTTGTAAAATTATTTTTTCGTGAATCATCACCATTAAAAAGAAAAGTGGTCATTGTGATACTGTGTGAATCGTATATGACGTATATCATACACATAATATATGGGATAACCGGCCCCATTCCTCATTGTTATTCCTTCTGGGTGACTTAATCTGTACTCTTCTGGACAAAGTTGATCCTGCAGAGAAAGTGGTGCGTGCACAAGGATGTCAGGCTCAAAGTGGATGAGGTTTACTCCAATGATTAAACCCACTCATCACCTCTGCCTCCTCCTTACATTT
The DNA here is from genome assembly GCA_013397055.1 of Pachycephala philippinensis. NCBI lineage: Eukaryota > Metazoa > Chordata > Aves > Passeriformes > Pachycephala > Pachycephala philippinensis. Next base: position 85,679 of record VWZT01002868.1, read on the forward strand.
TTCTGGGGTACCAGCCAGAAACACAGTCCTCAGCAATTAGGACCCAGACCCAATTGTCATATCTGAAATCTGAGTGTGACTTGGCCTCATCTGGGATCAAACACCGGAATAACAAAGCACGCAGGATCTGGCTGGTGTCTGACAGCCAGTGCTTCTGGGTTTCCAACAGCCAAATTCATTCTGAGAGAAAAAAAAATACCAAAAAAAAAAAAAAAAAACAAAAAAAAAAAAAAAAAGTCGTGCTAAGGCTGAGGCACGTTGTTGTTTCCTTATGAGTTCACTTGCAAAGGTCACCGCTCCTCTCCCCCTCCCCAGTCTCTCTCTCTCTGCAACTCTTTTGTTTGTGCAAGACTTCAGGAATTAAAACCTCATTTCAAGGGTTATGAGCAGACCACAGCAGCGATACGTTGCCTTGATTATCAGCAGCAGGCGAGCTTTTCCCCGGCAGCCCTTTAGCTCTGGTGGTGTGCAAGTTCTCTATGGCTTACACTGATTTTTCCTGCCTGTAAAGTTTTCTTCAGAGTTAACAGGGACTCCATTGCACAGGCTTATTGTGATAAATTACACGGGATTATATTGTTACAGGGAATTGCCATCACCTCAGCAGTAATAGAAAGGAAAGGTTAAAAAAAAAAGGTAAGGAGATAAAGAATAGCAAGATGGCTGGGAGTACAGTGGGAAGAGAAATGGCCCTGGTGGGGAAGCTGATAGATGTCTTCCTCAGGTGAAAAGATTCATTTATGGACAGAGCACTCTGGGAAATCTTCGGATGAAAGAGCCAAACTATAGGAAAGTCATTGTCTTTATAAAAAAAATGGGGAGATTTAAGGGTTCCCAGGGGCTTAAGTTTTCTAGATCTGGAGTTCATATTTTGGTGCAATGATGCGAATGCCATTTTCAGAAGTGAACAGCAATTTTCAGTGGCCTAACATCTGGGTAGGTAGAGGGAGAAATCTTGGAAGATGCTGGATTTCCCAAAAGCTGTTCCCTCCCCTGGGAAAGTCAGACTTCCTGCAGCAGGACCCCTGAAAACCGAGGGAGCCCCAAATCATTCAGTGCTTTTGCAATGGGCCCATCATTGATTAAAGGCCTGGCAGAAATGTTATCTTCCCCAGCCTCTTGCATAAGACAGGCTAGATAATTAAATTGTATAATCTTTGCATCAAGCCTGTAATTCCCTGATTGCATTAGAGTACGTCTTTGGGAAAAAGCCCCAGCCTAAACGCCCCCAGAAGCATTTTGCCTCCCTGAGCTCTCTTTACATTAGAAGGGGTCAGATTTAAACATTTCCACCTCCCATTTTGCACTGATTTTATCTGGGTTCACCTTCCAGCCCTGGCACCATTTCTGATGGCTCAGAGAAAGGCTGATTTTCCACCAGCAGCCCTTTCCCTTCTGTGAGCACCATCCAGCTGTGATGGAGCCACCTCTTGTGGCTGAGCAGGTCTGAGATGCTCACCCCAGCCAGGTTTTCAAACATCATTTTCCAGGCTTGTTTTCCTGAACCCTCAATAATTCACTGGTGTCCTCTCCAAAGCCCAGCCGAGCCAGGCACGTTCCCAGCAGAGCTCCACACGGGAGCAGCGACACTCCTAACGCCAACCTCTGCCTCTCTTTTATTTCTCTATATCATTATGGTGATGTAATAAATATGCAGAGGAGCTCCAGGCACTGGCTGTCTCCTTTGTTGGAAGTGCTGCCCCACGTTCTCCCAAGTGGATATTATCCTCTGATTATACACATGCCAGAGGAATGGCTCCCGATGTCCGTGCAGCTTTTACACCATGTCCCTGCCTCCTTGGCCTTCTCTCTGTGCTTCCCATCCCACATTCACACGCTCCCATTACATGCCAAGCCTATATTTTGCTCCCTCTGTTCTTGCTGCAGCCCTTCTTGGTAAGGGAAGTCTTGATTATATGTTTGGCCAAGTGACTTAAATCATAAAAAAAAAAAAAAAATGAACATGCAGGAGCATTGCCTTGAGGTCAAAATCCATCAGGATTTAACCTCCATCCCAGGAAAATCCAACCCCCTCCCCACCAAGCCAGCCCAGGGTGAACTGGGTGGAGAGGAAAATCTTACACATGGGCTGCAAACTTCGGGCACTGGGAAGATTCCTGCCTATTTCCAGCAGTGGGAAAATGTCCGAGCGGGGAAGTCGTATTTACATAAGTCAAGGAAAACACAGTTTCCTTCTCCGGCAGGAAACAGAAGTTATTCTCAGAGCTTCGGCAAAAGAACGAGAAATTAAATAAAGTGCTGGCAGCCTGAACTTGTTTTATTCCTGTGGTTTTACAATCTCTGAGTAAAAATAAACACATTTTCAATCTCAGGAGAATTATTAGGGTAATAATGGCGGGGGGGGAGTTATTTACGGGCTCCGATGGAATCGCTGGATGAATCATGCGAACTGTAACAACAGATCCAGGGCAAGAAAATTCACATTTATGCAACTTTCTGGTTTGATTCTACTGTACTGGGTGCTCTGGTGCAGCAATAAAAGATTGGGCAAACCTTTGGGTGCTCCCAGCAGGAGTTTTGCCTGGGGGAAGGCTAATGATCAATATTACAGCACCCAATTTCTGTCATTTTGGAGTTTTAATGGATTTTAATGGTGCTGTCCCTCCTTAAGCCTGAGATGGACTCCCCTTGGTGGGTACCAGAGCAAAGTTCATGGTTGAGGGCTCCCACCCCAGGCCTAATATGTTGCTAATTTACACTGCCCTGTGATATCCTAAGATTAAATGCAAATAAGGGATTTGAATCCTCATACCTTGTACTTAACATCTCAGCTATTAAAAAATAACACAGTTTGGCATTGTTTTTCCTCAGGACAAAGGGTTAATAGCCCACATTAACCTTCCTTCACCTTCTCTTCTGCCTGGAACAGTTGTATTTGCCCAGCATATGACAAGGACACCCCTATGGGCAGCACCTTCCCATCTCCTCCCATTTGTGCTTTTCCTGTCAAATTCTCTGGTGTTGCAAAGGCAGTTCTTNGCTTAAAGAGGAACAGCACCATTAATATATACATTTATATAAAATAACATATATAGATTTATTTACACTGCATGGTTTAGGCATTTAGACATAAAAGTATTTATCATAGGCATCACATAATCTGTCTACAGCCAGATACAAGGACAACCCAAAGCAACTACAAGAAATAGCTACAAGAGGTACTGACAAGGGGAACTACAAGAGGTAAGGACAAGGGTAAGTACCAGAAGTAGGTTCAAGGCTCTAGGCCCTGGGAGCACGAAGGGCAGAGGAAGAGGAGCCTGTGTTTGGGTGCCAGGATGGGAATGATGCAATCAGAGAGTCCTGCAGCTCTTTGCAAAGCTCTCACCTTTCTCTGGAATCCCGGGAGACAAAAGCAGATAGCAGCTAAGTGAGAAAATCTTCAATTGCTCGCCCCTTTCAAGCCCGGAGGAACCCGCACAAAGCGATTCCTAGGCTTAGGCTGCCGTTCAAAGGGTAGGGGTTAAACTCGGATGCAAGCCTGTAATTTTTATAAACAAGGCTCATGTTTTCCCTTCTGGCAACACACGTACGCATGAAGCCCAAGACATGCACGAGAGCACCATTGAAGCCTCGTTATCTTTGCTTTTGTTCTACTTTCCCGGTGCTTTTTTTAATCCCCGCACCGGCACTGCCTTGGGATCGACTCCCTTTTCCAGGACGAGCTATTCACAGGGCTGAAGGGCTCTTTGTTCTCCTCGGCTGCCCCTCGGCGCTGTTTGTTGTGCCTGTCCCTGGGGTGTGCTTCGCTCTTCCAGAGGGCCAGGAGTGGAGAGGAAGAGGCAGAGGATGTGAACTCCCATGTTGGAACACAAAGAGAGAGAGAAAGGAGGACCTGTTTATCCTTCTGCTAAATGCTCCCTCAGCAGACAGCGAGATTTCCTCGTGTTCAAGAGTAAAACACTAAAAAAAGGGGGCAAGGCGGAGGGGGATGTGAGTTGTTGGGGTGCTGTGGTGCTGGATTCCTCCCCATGGGTAAGCCCTTGCTGGCTCTGTCATCATCTCAGTGCTTGGGTGAGCTCTTCAGACTCGTGTGGGATGAAGAGTGGGACTTCCAGGTACAAAACCTGCTGGCTCCATGGGAGCTGCTCCTCGTACCACGGCAGGGAACACAAACACATCCATGCTGATGGCCTGGGAGGGAGCCACGGCCATCCCCAGGCACGCGGGGCTGGAAGGGACCACCTACGTCACGGGGCTCAGTCACCAGCTCCTCACAAACACCTTCCTCAAGCTGCTCAAGGCCCGGCTGCTCAGTGATTTCCTGGTTAGTCCTGCAGCTGCTACCCCTGGCTTATTAAAAGCTTGGCATAAATATTGGAGTCCTTCAGTTCGCCTCAACATTTTTGTTTTTAAATTAAAACTCACCGAGCCTTTTTTTGGAGGAGCATCCTGAGTCCACCATCCACGTGCCATCATCTTGGTTTTTTTTAGAAAACTAGGAAAAAACACAGCTAGGATGCATGCTCACTGTTGCACTGTTTTGCTGGGTGGTTGGTTTTTTTCCTGCACTCTTTAGGACAAATACCTGGCGAGGATTTTGTGTTTGGTTGTCTACCACGGGGAGGAAAGTCGTCAATCATTTCACAGCCCTCCTCTCCACGTTGTACGGCCCTGGTGGTCCACAGCTGAAGCCTGAGGACTGTGGGGTTGGTGGTTAGACCAGCCAAGTGCTCTTGTGCTCCTCCCAGCAGGTTGTCCTGACTGATTGAATCATTAAAGTGAGTAATTTGTTGTAACACAAGAACGGCTGAAACACCTTCTGGATCTTCACAATGGTGCTGCTCCACCATCCCCCTTGCCCAAACTGCACAGCCAAGGTGTGAGTCAGATCTTGGAGGTGATCTGGGCCTCCAGATTGTAAAATAAACAATATTTTAGAGGGAGAAAGAATTAGTTTCAGTGGGGGCAATTTCTCTGCAGTTGGGAAGAACTAGCAAACCCCTTACCCCAGGAAAGGGCAGGAAGGAGTTTCATACTTTGGTTCTATTTGCAGGCAGGGCCACCATGAAAGCAGACTCAAAAATAGGGATTTCAGGAGAAATACATATATATATTTGCAGGATTGAGCTCGAGGTGCTGTCCAGTGTGGCAGCCCTGCACAAATATGTTCCCGAGGTAACAGTGGTGGGACTTGGGGATTCTCATGACTCAATGAGGCTGGAGTTACCTTGCATTTATTGTGGATTAAGGTGAGGACATGGACAATTAGCCCATTACAAATTGGTGCTGCCCCTGCCTGGTGGGAAGCTGCTGGAGAGGCCGTACCCGTGGCAGGAGTGGACTGTGGTTATCTCAAGGTCAGGCGTGCAGGAAACAACCAGGACGACGTGAACATTGTGTGAGTGGGAGCTGCTGGTGGGGCTATCGGAGCTTCCCAGGTCAGGCAGGACGCACAGGGAGTCACCCCGTCCCAGAACGGAGCAGGAAGGAGTGAAGATGGCGCCAAAAATCCTGGAGAGAAGGTTCAAAGTCTGGTCAGAGCAACCAGAGAGACACAAGCTGAGCAATACCCATCTGGAGCTCAGCCTCGCAGGGTGTCCCTGCCTTGTAGAACATCCATTCCTGATGCCCTGCTGAGGCTGGAGTTACAGAATCACTTGGTATCAATCTCCTTGCTTGATATTTATTTATTCCTTCATCTGAGAGCATCGTGGTCCATGGAGGAGCTCACAAGCAAACAGCAACAGGAATGGTAATAAATCCACCAGCAGCATCTGGATCTCCTCGAGGGTGGAAACAAACCATGATGTGGCTGCACAGCCATAAAATCAACAGCAGCTCCCAAAAAAGGCCAGAGGACAATGACTTTGCTGGAGCACCAGGCATCAGGAATGTCTTTAAGGGTTAAGGTAGAAAGCTGACAAAACCCTTAATGCTTTTACAGCACACAGACATGTAACATACAATACAGGACAATTCGTTCTATTGATGTCTAAAAATTCTTAATGGAGAAACAGGCTGTTAAAATACAGGATACTTTATAGGTTAGCTCTTCTCCATACTTCATACTCACGTATTTGCCAAGTTAGCAGAGGATCAGACTTCAAGTCACATTTAGGCTTCTTTAGAGCAGTTTTTCCACTAAAAGCTTAGCTCAAAGACATACATATTAATGAAAAAAAAGAGCCATTCGTTTTTGTCACACGTTTTGTCCTCAGAACAGTTGCAAACCCTGCATATCATTTTTTTTTCTAATCAAAGGGAAATAAAACATCTTTTATATAGTCAGACAATTGTCCACAGTCTCTCCCAAGAATGGAAAAAATGCCCTAAAAATGGAAAGCAGGTGGGGTTTCTCAGCAGCAAGTTTCTTCTTCTGCACCAGAACAAGAAGCCTGCACCCCTGTTTTCTGTTTAAAATATTCCATAATCAGTGTGACTACTAAAAGAGTCCTGTGAGCTGGAGATCTGTTGGAAGTGCTTTTTGGTGCCTGTATTAGCTCTATTTGTCTACAGTTCCTTTAGCCAGATGGAGAAAACTTTCTGCTTTCCTACTGTACCACAGCAACCTTGGCATCCCACCTTTCCTTTCCATTGCTACTGACTCGGGGAGCTCTGCAGATTTCTTTGATGTTGCTGTGGGCTTGGGAGTGTCACAGCTGAAGGAAAAACAGGGGACAGAGATGTTGGTGGGGTTGGGGGAGAAGAAGCAGTTTGGTTTTTGCTTTAAAGACACCTGAGAAATGCAGAATATAAGAGGAAGGGGGAAAATGCTCGATTAAATAATCGAGCATTAAATAATCGCCCACTGCAGGACTCAGGGTCTGAAGCTCAGTGGTATTTCACTGAGGATTTGCTTCATTACATCTAAAGATCTTCGTGAACTCAGAAGCCTCCTTGGTAGGAACAGAGATGGCAAAATTGGACCCCTCTGGCAAAGACTTTTCTTCACACCCAGGTGGATCCCAACGAGGCACGGAGTCACAGCATTATTTCAGACATGGGTTTTCAGCAACACACACAAAAATGCAGGGTTAGAGGAGCAACTTGCAGAATAAAAGCTGCTGATAAACCTGGAAATACTCTCAGACCTCCCGTAGCACAGGAACAGCCAGGAATAGTTAAGTGAGTGCCAAAGCAAAACCCTTGACCTGAACAACTGCATATTTCAGAGACATTTAAAACAAAATCTCGGGCTGAACTCAGAGGCATGAGAACAGGATAGAAAATTGAGATGATATTAATGAGGCACAAAACGGGTCAGAGTTTAGTTTGGGGTCAAATTTTGGGCCCTTCCTGACTTTTCTGGATTTTTTTTTTTTTT
>VWZT01002868.1:92987-133911 GCA_013397055.1 Pachycephala philippinensis
TTTTTTTTTTTTGTTTAAGTGCTCTAACTCAGTGGGAAGTACTCAGTGAACACTTCCAGCTTGTTTTCCACTCAGCAGCACAGCATCCCTCCCAGATAAACCAGTTTGAACCACCCTTGCTTACTGTGTCAGGGATAAAGGCAGATGAGATGGTTCCATTTTGTTCTTTTTCCTCCTACCTTTCTTCTTCACCGCCTGTCACCGATTCCCTTTTCTCCCCCTCTCCTCCCCCTGTATTAAAACAAAACATCTGCCACGGTTTTAAGACGCTTTGGGCCTTTCCAGGCTGCTACCAGCAAGGACAGGACTTGGCAGGGAGGGAAGCTGAGCGAGAGCCACAGCAGGTGAAGGGTTTTCATTCCCCCGTTCCTTCAATCGGCTGCCACGAGCACGGAGCGTCCGCGGGAGGCAACAGGAATGATTTCCAAACCCAAAGGAGAGCCCTGGCAGCCTGGACTGGGGCTTGGCCCCATCCCTCAGAGCTCAGCTGGTGACTAGTCGCTGCGTCACTCCTTTCTGATTAAATTCCCGTTCACTTTGAAATAATAACACGTCCTTAGTGGAATAAGAAACTCTGGAAGAAGAAAGAAACAAGCCTTTGCGGGGTTTTTTTGGCCAGCGGTGATCTAAGGGCCAGCCCTGAAGAATCATATGGGAAAAATGGCTCTAGGGCCGTGCTTCTCTTCTGTTGAGGCACAGGGCTTATCCTTGCATTTTCTATGACCACAGAATCCAGATCCACTGCTGAACTAAGACCCTTTATGCGATTATGACAAGGAAAAATGCTGGACAAGGCACATAAATGATGATGTGTGAACTATAAGGTACAGAAGCGCCCAAGTCTTTCAGCAGACAATTTCTCAGAGGGCTTGATCAGAACAACCTGCGCATTTCTGTCCAAGATATTTGGTCTGACATTCTGTTCTCCCAGCTCCCTGACCCTTTTTTTCATTATCTGTCTGCTCGCCATCCTGCGCAGGAGCCAAGCAGATGGAGTACAGGGGCCACCAGGTATTTTGGCATCCCCAGTCACATTCCCTGAAGGAAAATAGGTCCGTGCCACTGCATCCCAGGCCAGGGAGGTCCTACCACCTTTACTACCAAGATTTGTCCATGCAAAAAGTAATTACAGCAGCAATATTGATAATTATACTAATAATTAATCACCTTGGCTTATTTTTCTTCTCCTGTAGTTCTTACAGTCCTGCTGGGGAGGGAATATTAGTTTGTGTCTAGCCCAATGATAATAACTTACTTGTTTTAGCACTGAAATGGAAGAAACTATCCTAGAAACTTTCCTTAGTGGGTCAAAATGAAGCTTTTGGCTAGACGCGAGATAAAACTTTTAACTTCATTTGGGGGCCATATAATCTTTTTGGATAACCTCCTCCTTCGGTTCAAGTTAATTTTTGAAACTGAAACATGATGAAAAGCAGATCTGAAACAGGTGAACACTCAGAAAAAAACCCAAAATGAAACATTGCAGCGTTTCCATGGCCAACCTTTGGCTTTAAGAAACACTGATAGAAAATAGAGATGCTTTCCAGGGCTCTCTCTTTTCACAGGAACCGCTCACCAGATTTGAATCTATTCGTCTTTTTCTTCCCAAAGCCTCATTTAGAGGGATGAAATTGTGGTAGAACTTCCCCAGGAGCAGACGTGGCTGAGGCACTTTGAGTCAGCTCTGCTTCCCCCTTCCACAGAGCCCCCCGAATTTTGCATGGTCAGTAGCCATGTGCATCATATTCCCAGTGAAAAGTGGAAGAGCTGCTGAAATTATGGAGGTCACTATGGAATAGTAATTCCATGCTCAGCTAATTACACCTGGTGCTTGGGTCCAAGGTGTGTAAAATAGGAAGTGTGAGACACTGGGAAATACCCATTTTTGCTTGTGGTTGCTCATATGACTTCCCTACTCAGAGCTAATTCACATCAAAGTCAGGTTACCTGGGAAAAGATTTTTAAAAAAGCAGAGGAAGGAGGTGCAAGTCATCTGGAGATCAGGCTGGATTCCTCAGGACCACGAGGTTGGGGCCAAAGGTGGGAATGCAGCATTTAATGGCCTTGCTCACCCCTCAGTGCTGTATCCCTGATTCTTCATGGTGTGCAGTGGCAGTAACACCAGCTTGAGGGACAACACAATAAAAGGGGGTCCCTGCTCCAGGCAGCAGAGCCCAAAGACACATCCCTGGTCATCTCCTGTTCCCACCATGTGTCTCCTCCATCCACATGCTCTAGGACACTGATGGCTCCTGGGATGATTTGGCTCAGATTATTAAGGAATTAGAGAGTAAAAGAGAGCTCCTCAAAGCCGTGGGGAACTCTACCTGGCACGCAGAGAGGGGCTGGTGACACCACCCTCTGCACATGCAGGCAGCGGGGAGAAGGAGCAGAACTATTCATCTTCTGTAATCTGGCTGGAATTAGGTGACAGTGATGGAGTGCTTTGTAATGGACTTCCTGAATCCTCACACAAACGGAGGAAGTGACCACCCTTGACCAGGTTTCTGCTCCTGGTGCCTGTTTCCCTGCCTGCATCACACATTTTCCCTTCTGCAATCAGCTGCGACCCCGCTTGAGCGAGGCCAGTGAGTTAATGCTCAGCCAGCCTGTGGGAATGGCTTCTGGAGGGGCCCTGGGGAGTGGTTTGCAGGGTGCCATCGAGCTGAAAGCCTCAGAAAGGTCTGCTATGTACCAGGAAGGCAGCTCTGGGGTGACCAGCTTCAAGTTCTCATTGCTTGAGGAAATCTGGCCAGTCCCAAAACACTGGGCTCTCCTGGGCACACCAAGAAATGCTGTCCTTGGGCTGTCCCTGTGACATGGAGAATGTCTGGCATTCCTGGTGCCTCTGCTCCCTCCTCAGCAGCAGAGACATGTTGTCCAGCAGAGCCCAGGAGCTGCTGGAGCCTTCTGAGCCTTGCTGGGGGAGAGGATGGCTTTATTTTTGGAAAGCACCATCTGGCCTCTATTGTCCGGCATATCCATGTCACAAATCCATGCTGGGGACACCTCCCTGCCTCACGCCGGGCTTGCACAACCCTGCAGCAGCTCTGCTGTCGACAAGGGACCACGACCTTCCCTTTGAGGAGCAGTGCTGCCCTGCCAGCTGGGAGCTCTGGCAGACAGGCCCTGGCAGGGGTGTGAATTCCCTGCCTCCCACCCAAGGAGCCGGCCATGGACGGACCCCCAAGGCTCCCGTGGAGGAGTCGGAGTGAAACAAGAAAGAGACCGCAGCTCAGGGCCCGTGGGAACTCGCAGCCACGCCGAAGGGAAGAGCCAGGGGATGCAGCAGACACAGAAGGGCAAATTTGGAGTCTGCTCCTGGCATCCTGACCTTGGGCTGAGCACAGTCAGTCTGGCAGCCTGTGTGGGCTCTGCCTCTGGCACCAGGGCTGGCAGGGGGAGGGAGGGAGCTGCGGGTGCAACGGAGCTCAGAGAAATAAATCCCTTTTCTAATCTGGCCCTGGGAATCTCGCAAGCACAGGGACAAAGAGAGAGATGCAGAGGTGACCCCATAAGGACACCTAGTACACAGTGAGGTGTCCCACCAGCCAGCCCAGCCCTCATTAATATCACCTCCTAAAACAACAGCTGGCCCATCACACCTCAGCTCAGGTGTGGGTTTTGATTTTGACATCTTTTCCCACATCTGCACTCTGAGCAGGAGGGAGTTCAAGGGAGGGACACCCCTTTGACACCAGCTCTGGATTTGGTCACTTGGCCCTGACATGTCCCAAAACAAAAATTATATTATCAGTGATCTTTTGTCCCCCTCCTGCACTCTGGAGCCCACCACTCAGCAAAGAGCCACCTCTGATCTCCACAAATGTGGATTCACTCCTGCTGCAGGGGAGGGTCAGAATCAGGCACTCAGTTTGTGCTACCTACAGTCCTTTGTTCTCTTCCTTTTTCATCTTCTTTTGGTCCTCCCTCAGCTGCTTAAACCCCCACTTACTTGCTGCTTGAATCAGGAAGGTCTAAAGATTTAGTAAAGGGTTCAGGCTATGGTCCAGTGGTTTTTTGTCACTTACTTGTCTAAACAAGGCAGGAAAAGCTCCTGCTTTGCAAGCCAGGCTCTCCACGAAAGGTGCAGAGCAGCAGAGGTGCAAATGGAAACCTTGGTGGCATTAGGTGTTGTTTTTCTAAACATTCCCCATCAGCAAGCACACAGCCTCTCAGCGCTGCACGGTCCCACCGAGGTCTTTAAATTGTATTTCTAGGATTTCTCTAAAACAGGGGCCTCAAGCTTTTAAATACAAAGGAGCTGGGGAATGGTTTCTTTAGCAAGAGATTTGAGCAAATCAGTGCTTTTTGTCTCTCTCTCTCTGTCTTTTTTTTTTTTTTTTTATGGACATCTGCTGGGGTTTGTATTTTTTTGAGTCGTGGGGGTGAAGGAGGTTGAGGGCGAAAGAGAGGTTTGCAGACAGGGTGAGCACAACACACACTGGAAAAAATCCCGGATGCTATAAATGGGGAGCCCCCTAACAGTGCAGCTCATCTGAAGCAAAATGAAAATATCAGGCATCCAAGAAACATATGTGCAGATGGCTTGGAGCCCAGTCTCCTTACTAGGGCTCTGCATTAAATAAAATGCACCGGGTCATGTTGCTATAGATATAGGAGATTACTGGGTGCAATGTGCACTTCGCTGCGAAGCTGCAGGTTTTTAAACAATTGCAAAGGCAGACCTTGTTTATGGATCGAGCAAATGGCTTCAGTCAAGCAGAGCAGCACTTTTTTGGGGTTTTTTGTGGGTTTTTTTGCCAGGGTTGGGGTCAGGAGGCTCCTACTCGGTGAGATTGTGCTGCAGTCCCTGCTCAGGAGGAGCAGCCTCACCACTCACGTGAGAAGCAGCGTCCAAGAGGGCTCTTGACTGTGACCTGTATTTTTGAAGGATGATATGAATCAACCCAGAGCCTTGGCAAGACCTCGCTGCTGGGGCTTTTGCTTTCAGCCAATGTCAATTATGTCATTACTGAGCCTGCAGAAGCTATTACTAATGTTACTTTTACAGTTCACTGCCGACCAGAGAAAAGAGTTTTTCACACTGTTGTCGTTTTGTTGGAGCAAGACTATACGAATCACAGATGGCTTCCCTGCCAGATGTAGCCTCGCAGGACGGCAGTTTGGGGTTTACAAGAGGTTTAATGAAAACTTGGCACCTTACCAACTTTTGGCAAATACTCTTGGGCTGTCAACTCACACACAAGCAAATCAAGATCCTAAAAAAACGCCTAATGACTTGTTCTCGCCGAACGAGGAGGTGAAAAGTTTTACCTGAGAAACAAAACCCAAATGAGCAAACCAATAGCCTGTCACACCGGGCCTGAGCTCATGATCACTGAGGTTACTGAAAGCTCTCACTGCACTCTGGATCTGTTCCCAAGTCCTTGCTGTTGTACTCGAGGGCTCCAACATATTTCTGCTGACACGGAACACGGATGGTGAGCTGGGGGGGAAGTGACATCCAGGTGCGTCTAAAATCACATCATCCTTACTTTGATGTCTGCTGCTCTTTTTTCCTCAGAGTTATGACTTTACTGCTTTGCCCTGGCTGAGAGTTCCTTTGCTGGCCTTTCCACTTGGTTGGTTTCCTCCTTGATGACATGAGCAATTCATTAAAATCGTGCTAAAAGAAGTTCTCAGGTGTGTGCCTTCAGATGTAGGACTCGTCCCCTACTAAACATGCTGAAATTGTGCAGAAATAACCAACATCTCCGGATGCAAGCTGGAAACTCTGCATTATTTGAGTTTTCAGGCATATTGCTTCCTTTTCTCCGTTAATGAAAGTGTGTGCTAAGTGAGACTTGCCATAGCACAGTGTCACTTCAAGCCCAGCTTTTCTTAGTTTATGAGTTTCCCCATTTATCCATTCCCATCATCCTGGACCAAAATTCATCCCGGTCCCAATGGCCAAATGGAGTCAGCTGCAGTGATTTGGCTGTGAAGCTTCTTCAGCTATGGTTTGGATAAGAAATTAGTTCTTAAATCCCAGCAGCCCCGATGTGCTGCCTCACGGGTGCAGCTTGAGCACCAGAGGGATGGAGCATAAAGGTGCCTGAACACATAAAAAATGCATTTGAGCCATTCAAAAACTCCTCTCCAGCAACCAAACCCCTAAGCATTATTCACATTATTCACAGCACAGCTCGAGGCAGTCAGCCTGTCTCATCTGTGGGCCTTTAGCAGTCTCCCAGAACCAACTGCCTTTGCCTCAGCCTGTCTGCCTGGCTTTAAATATCTTCATCCTGAGCCTGACTCGAATGGTAGATTTTTTTATCACCTCTGGTGCACAAACCAGATGACTGAATTCCCTGGAGGGAGGAGGAAGTAGCGCTTTACATCCAGGTGGCAAAGGAATTAATAAAGTGGCTGGAGAAACATAATCACAGAGATGTCATCCTTTTTCCACTGGCTGAGGTTTGGATGCAAACCTGATACCTAACCCTGCTAAGAGTTCCTGTGGAGTCATCTCCTTCAGGATCTCTCTTAAACAGAGTTATTCTGACTTTTTGTGTATCAGGTGCTCTGAAAGGTTACCGAAATGAAGTTGATTTATAAGATGCAGATGGAATCAGCATCCCTGAGACAAAGATCACCAAGCACCATGGGTCTCCCTCTTCTTACTTTAGTTTGCAGATCACAGAATCCTAGAACAGTTGAGTTGGAAGGGACCTGAAAGACCATAAGGTTCCAACCCCATCCAACCTGGCCTTGAACATTTCCAGTGATGGGATGTTAGGGAAGCTATAATTGAATGTAAATCTCCCTCCTTCTCTCCCACAAAAAGAGAAACTGTAAGTGTCAGGTTTTATTAAATGAGATTTTTAATAATCTTCAGTTTTATAGAAGGACTTCTCACAGGACCAGAAGAAATCTAGTGGTTTGTGATAACTAGCCTTTAAAAAATGCCATGTGCCTTTTCATAAAACATTGGCTTGCTGGCCTGGGAGGGATATTGCTAACGAAAGGCTGCAAAGCTGCATAATATTCCTGATTTTATGCAGCAGAAGAGACTCGGTACAGCAGTAGCCATAATAATAATCAACCCTGAAATATGTTCTGCTTGAAGTTATCTCTTCTTGGAGAGCCCTTTATCTCCCCAGTGAAATGCTGAGTGCCACTGTTCCTGTAACACCCCAATCTCTGCTCTGTGAGTGCTTCTCACAGGGAACTGCTCTTTGCTGAGTTCTGGGTAGGGCTGAAGGTTGGAACTCTGAGGCAGTGACCATGAAGCTCAGAGGTGTGGGAAAGGATGGTTTAATTCTTTTTTATCCCATAAAATGCTAAGGCAGCTGGGGCAGATTTCATCTCAACATCATCTGTACTTACTGAAGAGAGGAAGAGGGAGTAATTACATGAGCTTGTAGTGATGAGACATGGGGGAATGGCTTCAAACTGAAAGGGTTAGGTTAGATATTAGGAAAATTTCTTTATTATGGGGGTGGTGAGGCCCTGGCACAGGTTGCCCAGAGAAGCTGGGGATGCCCCACCTCTGGAGGTGTTAAAGGCCAGGTTGGATGGAGCTCTGAGCAACCTGGTCTGGTGAAAGGTATCCCTGTTGGAATGAGATGATCTTTGATGTCCCTTCCAACCCAGTCCATCCTATGATTCTGTGATGATTCCAAATCTCCCGAGAAGTTGTGAAAATCTGCAGTCTGCACCGTGGAGGTGCCAGTGGTCTCTCCATTGACTAAAATGGGAGCTAGGTAATACAGGAGCTATGGGTAGGTAAGATCACTCATACCCCTATCAAAAATCCTTTCTTCCTTCTTTCCTTCTTTCCTTCTTTCCTTCTTTCCTTCCTTCCTTCCTGTAGGACCCAAACCTCGCAGAGAGGGAAGGAGGGAAGTGCTTCAATGAGCCAGCAAGGTGGTCATGGCAAATTCCGGCATCCAGGAGTGCGTGATTGCTAATGTTTAACATTCCCCAGTAAAATCACAGCATTATTAATTTTCCTGCCTTATATACCTCTGGAATGGGAAAAGCAAGAGGAGAAACCTGGCCCAGTGATCCATCATCCGAGGCTTTGAAATGGAGCCAGCTTCAGTGAAATTTGAGCGAGCCCTCAGAAACACAAGGAAGGCTGGAGCAACAAGTGCATTTCAGTGAGCTATGATATCACCCTCTGCTCCTTTCTGCAGGGGAAGCTCTTTATCGGATGTGTAGGAGAGAAGAAAGAAGCAGAAAAGCACACACATACATTTAAATATTAAAAGCTGCCCCAGGAAAGGACTTAAAATATGAGGTCATTTCCTCGATGAGCTTAAAGCATTATTTGTCATCCACGCTGAAACAGGAGAGAAAGGGAAATAAAAGAAGGACAGGAAAAGCACCCTGGGAATTTGTGGTTTGAAGGGAAGGTGCTGGGTTACACCCAGAGCCGAGACAGCCTCGAGGGTGCCCCTTGGATCTGCTCCTGGCTGGCTCTGAGCACCACGGTGGCAGAATTCCTGGAGGGGAACAGATGAGCCTTGGCAAAGCCCTGGTAGCACCTGGGACTGGTTTACATTTCCTTACCATCCAGGCATTTGTCAGAGCCTCCAGCCAAACGGCCTCAAAGGAATGAACTCTCCTGTGACCGGTCTGGGCTGTGGATAGCAAATCCCACCAACCCCCTGGAGACTGCCCAAGCAGCTTTAGACGTGTATTAAGGGGTATCTTGTTGGGTTCTGGGCTGGATTTAATAGATTCCCCTGCATATCAGAGCAAATTGGGTGTAATAAGGAGCAATTACGTGAGTGGGAAGTTAAAAAGTGCCATGAAAGGGATTGTTGTGACCCAAGTGCAGGATCCAGCTCTTGGCCTTGTTGAACCTGGTCTCAGCCCATCAATCCAGCCTGCCCAGACCCCTCTGCAGAGCCTTCCTGCCCTCCAGCAACCCTCAATTTAGTGCTACCTGCAGATGTGCTGAGGGTGCACTCGATCCCCTCGTCCACATGGTTGATAAAGGCACTAAACAGGACTGATCCCAAACCTGAGCCCTGGGGGACACCACTGGTGACTGGGGGCCAGCTGGAGTCACCATCGCTCTCTGGGGGCAGATTTCTACTCAGCAAAGA
Source organism: Pachycephala philippinensis (assembly GCA_013397055.1). NCBI lineage: Eukaryota > Metazoa > Chordata > Aves > Passeriformes > Pachycephala > Pachycephala philippinensis. The sequence continues at coordinate 102,050 of VWZT01002868.1, forward strand.
GCACACCCACCCAAGCCATGAGCTGCCAGTTCCTCCAGGGGAACTCTCAAAGGCAGGACAACAACCACAGTGTCCATGATTTGTGCTTTCTCCTTGTCACGCTGAACTCGCTGCAGAAGCTCTGGGCAGCCCCTGTGGTGGCAGAGCAGCAGGGCTGTAAAAGTCCAGACTGGCACAGGCATCTGTGGGATGCTTGGCTCTGGTCCTGTTTCATTTATTGGCATGGATGCAGCTGAGATGTCCTGGAGAGGATCATAAAATCATGGAATCACAGAACGGGTTGGGTTGCAAGGGAGTTTAAGGCTTACCTCATTCCACCCCCTGCCATGGCAGGACACCTTCCACTATCCCATGTTGTTCCAAGCCCCATCCAGCCTGGCCTTGGACACTGCCAGGGATCCAGAGGCAGCCACAGCTTCTCTGGGCACCCTGTGCCAGGGCCTCCCCACCCTCCCAGGGAAGATGAGGCCATGGAGATGGCATCTGGAAGGGGCCCTGGAAACTTTCTGCTTCCATTTGATCTGCCCCTGACCAACACAACAAGACTTGCTCCACAAGGAGCCTGTTGTCTGCCCAGCAGCCCTGGGCTGTCCTTTGGAAGCAGTGGTTTCTTTGGAGCTGAGCAATCCAGCTGCTGTTTGGCCTCTGGATTGCACAGCTCCAAAAGTGTCATTGGCTCCCTGTTATCAAGGGCTCTGACTCAGAGCTCAGGGAAACTTTGCCATTCCAGCCTCTGGGAGCTGGGCATTTTTTCCCCTGGCAAATCTGGCTTGAGCCACACCAGTCTTGGGAAAAAGTAGGATGTCTAAGAAAAGAGAAGACTGTTAATTTTTGCATATTTGCCTGTTATAAAAGCTGCACTTCCAGCATCTTGTGACTCAGCTGAGGGAAGCTTCATTGTTTCTTTTTCCTCTATAAAAGAAAATTATAGTGGTGATAAGAGCTGGTATGGGAGGTATTTCTCTTTGCTGAAACTTGGATCAAGAACCAAAAGATGCAGACACAAATCGATGAAACGGGGTTAGTGCTTGGAAGAGCAGCGAGTGCCATCCTTCCCTCCCTGTGCTGCTGGAGATCCCAACACACAGCTGAGGGAATCTGCTGGCGGTGCATTTCCCTGCAAGTTGGAGCAGTCTCTTGTCAGCCCTGCCCTGAACAAGCCCCATGTCAGGTGACACCACATTTTAGTGCGGTTTTTTGGCAGCCTGGCCATACCCTAAGCAACAGCTGCCCTGCCAGGGAAGCACTCAGGCCCTCTGAGTGCACCCTTTGTGCTGGTGCTGCACAAATCCCAGAATTAAATAAATAAATTTAAATGAAATAATTAAATTGTTATTATTTATTTTAAACATTTATTTATTTATTTATTTAAATTTTTATTATTTCTTTATTGAATTAAATAATTAAATTAAATAAATCCCAGAGCACGGAGGGTGCCTTTGCTCAAACACAGCAGAGAGGGGTTTGAGCATCTCTGCAGCCCCTTAGCACCAGGGGAACATCACAGAGCCAGCACTCCTTGCTGGCAATAAGGGAGTGAGCAATTCCTGTTTTTCTGTGTGCAGCAGATGGGAAAGCAGCAGGGAAGCAGTGTCCAGCAAGGCAGCAAGGGGTCCACAGCAAGTCAGCACCTGGAGCCCCACAGACACTGCTCTAAAGCAATAAATGCTGCCAGATTCATGCTGGCAGTGAGAAGAGCTGGCTGCACAACCCCACGGGGATGTGAATGCTCCCTGGGCACTCCCTGAGTTCATTTCAGCTCATTTCAGCTTCTTCTAATGCACATTAAAAAAAAAAAATAATATTTTTAAAGGGTTATTAATCCGTTTTTGGGGCAGAAGGGCCCTCCAGTGCAGCCACCTGCTTTACATGGATCATCCAGCTTCAGTCAGCAGCATCAGCATCTCACCCATAACTTCTGGTAGAGCAAGGGTCTCCTTTTCATCAAATGTGGACAGGATTGGCTTCTTCCCTGCTCTACATAATCATCTCTATTAATTTTAGGGTTGGTTTTTTTTTTTTGGCATTTGAATTTAAAAATGTCAAAGTGGAATTGCTCAGCAGGATGAACTTCAGCACTGAGCACAAACACAGACCTGGCTGCAGGAAGCAGTGAGCTTGGAGGCATTACCACATTTTTAGTGTTAAAAGCAAGAAATGGTGAGGAAAATCTGTTCCCTGCTCCCTCCAAGTGTGCTGATCTCTGGTCAGCCTCCCCAGCCTGGCAGTGTGAAAATCAGCAATGCCCAGGCAGCCATTTAAGCACAAAGAGAGAAGGGTGAAGGGGGGATTTTCAACAGCACATCACTGGGAATGATGGCATTGACACAATGAAAACCTCTGAGCCATCTCCCCATGCTCAGAGCCAGATGAAGGCTGGTTGAGGCAGCTTTGGTGGGGTTGAGAAGCAGATTTTCATGACTTGTGACAACAGACAAGTGTATGTTTGTGCACCTGAACCCTCCTTGCACACCTCCCTGCTGCCTCCTCAGTGTCCCCAGGATGGTGTCAGAGTCACTCAGGGTTCAAGGAATCCTGCATCACATCCTGTGCCACTTCTAAAGGACACAAGGACTCGGATCACCTGGCACTTGACAAGATGCTTCGCTGCAGGAGCATCCATGGGGAAGCAATTCTCCAAAGAAAACCCACTCAGTATCTCCCAGATTTCCATTTGCCTCCTTTTATTACAGACACCGTGTTGTTATTGGTATTTTTTCTTTCTTGGCTTCTGCAAAAGGTTGCCAGGCCAAATCAGCCGTCTCTCACTCCAGCAGCCTTTCACTCACAGCAAGTGACAATTCCCTGCAAAATGTCTCAGCCTCCAGCCCTGGAGCTCAGTGGGTTTGTCAGTCCAGAGGAAGCAATTTTAGCTGCCACCTCACATTAAGACTTGGGAGGTGGAAGGTGAGAGCTGAGTGACTTTCTCCATCACCCAGAGCACAGAGGCTGGGGGAGCAAACAGGACCTCTGAGAGTCCCAGGTTTCCCCTGGGCCTCCTCCTTCTCCCTTTTGCCCCTTATCTCCCTTTCTCACCAGATATTTCACCCTAACACCACGCAGACATGTGCTTTCCTTGACCCCAGCAGACCTTGAGCAAGGCAATGCTTTTGCAGGCAGTTTTTTCATCCCATTTATTTTTTTCTGAGACTTGGATGAAAACTCATTTTTTAAAATCAATTTGCAGTTTTGTTCTTGATTCTTTTGCAAGAAGGACAGGTTCCCCGATTATTCTTCACTGCAGCCAGCCCGTGGCCACCCCAATTCCTCAGGACACCCTGAGGCCATGCCTGTCCTCCCCTCACTGCTGTACCCTCCTGAGATCCCCCATGCAATGCTGTCTGTGCTTTGGTTTGACTTTGCTGTCAATAACCTCGCTAGAAAGGATCTGGGGTTTGTCAGGACGAGGATGTTTTCCTCACACACAACTTAATACTCAGTTTGGACCATTTGTGATCCATCTCTGCCTGACATTTTCTGCACTTTTAGGAACCCACATGGCCTTGAGTGGAATTAGATAACCCTTTAATGGTGCTGTGGGCAGCAGTGCAACGGGGCGGGGGTGAAAAATGTCAAAAGTCAATTTAAACAATAAAAACAGTTGCTTTGAACCAAAGCAGGGCTTGTTTATACCATAACACAAGGTTCACCCAGGTTAGGTGTGCTGGAGGACGGAGCACTGCACTCCTCCTCAGCTTATCAGCAGAGAAGATTTTATTCATTCCTCAGACAAGCCCTTGGACCCAGGCAGAGCTCCCAAGGGGAGAAACTCCCCGGACTATGTCAGATCTCAGAAAAACACAACGACAACAGCCTTGCTTCCCAGATAGTGGTGTTTCAGAGAGGGAAGTGCATTTTTCGAGGCAGAAGGCAGCAGCCTGGAGTTCAGTTACATTGTCTGGGTGATTAATGTGTTGTTTAGGGAGCAGACAGAAGCGAGGAGCCTGAGAGAGACCTCCTCCCCTCTATGCTTGCCTTCTAGTGCTGGAAAAAAAGCCCACAGACAAAAATAAAAGCAGATTAACTCATGTGGACACTGTTTTCTGACTATCTAAGGAGCATTTGAGGTACATTGTGTGTATGACAGGAATGACCCGAACCTGTGCCAGCTGAAGACAAACTCTCATGTTTAATGCCTTCACAGGCACAGCTCATCAGAGCACCCAGGCCAACAACAAGCAAAAACAACAATGCAAACAAAAATCCCAAAGGAAACGAGCTATGTCTGGTTTATCCTTATGGATGTGTGAGAAGCAGGATCCAAACTGGTGTGGGTTTCAGAGCAGAGGCACCAAATCTCCTTCCCCATCTCCTCCCCTTTGTATGACAGAGGAGGAGAAGGAAATTTATCCCAAATATGAGGACCCTTCAATGGTAGAGACTCAGCAGAACTGCTCAGCTTTGGGGTCACAGGGGGGAGAATTTGCAGCCCATCTGGGGGTGTCCTGAGTGATGCTGGTGGGTGCAGGAGGGAGTGTGGCATTTAACATCCACATCCAGGGGTGGATGCAAGGACTGAGGAATAAAGAGCCCATTTTCCTCCTGGGTACCAGATGTAATCAATACTCCCTGCACCAACTCAGAGCTGTCAGCCTCTGATTCCTGAGCGGGAAGTAGAGACCTCTGGGCCCCCCCTGGGAGATTTTCTCCCTGGAATTCTGCGTCCAGGTCTCAGATGTGCAGCCCTAGCATGTGTATTTTGCAGGGTATATTTTTCATCACATGGTTTGCCCTCTCTCTTCCCAGCCTCCTCTCCTCCCCTCGTGGGGAATACAGCACAGTGCACGCATTCGGCGTGTGCTGAAATGTATAAATAAACCAACATTTTGCTGGGTCAGCCCTCTGTTGGCAACCTCCTTGTACTTTGTCACTGCAGGCCACAACTCCACTCACAGTGACCATCTTGTCTTGGCAGGACTCGTTTGCTTATTCACTCCCTCCTCAGCTCTGCTGCTCGGTGCCAAAGCACACCAAGAGCCCCTCAATTGCCCTTGGCTTCCCCTCTGCAAAGGAATGCTGAGCTGTGGGGACACTCCATGCCATGGAAAAGGAAAAGGGATAAAAATACTGCTTGCCAGCATCCAAGGAAAGGGAGGAGCTCTGTGCTGTCAGGTCCTGCTCAGACATGGTCCAGAGGGAGAACAGCAGGAGGTCTTCACAGCTCCCACCATTGGCTCCCACGTGGGTTTTCAGATTCCCTCACATGGTAATAAGGATAAATATCCCGTGGCCCTGATGAAGAGAGACATTTCATGGGACATAGAATCATTAAGGTTGGAAAAGTCCCCTAAGATCTTCTGTTATTCTGATAATTCTCTCAGCACTGCCATGTCCACTACTAAACCACGTCCACTGCTAAACCACGTCCCCAAGTGCCACATCCACACGTTTTTTGAACACTTCCAGAGGTGGTGACTCCACCACTTCCCTGGATGGCATCTTCCAATGCCTGACCACCCTTTCAGTGAAGAAATTTTTCCTAATATCCAATCTAATCCTCCCCTGGCACAACTTGAACCACAACTGCTCACGCAGTTTCCCAGATGAGTATCATTCCTCTCTTTTTGTCCAGAAACTTAACCATCTCTCCCCTTTTCCAGCATTTAAAATTAGAGTTGCTTTTTCCCATCCTAATTCTTACATGGGTTTGATCTTTTTCAGTGCTGCATTGTTTCCAAAGTGCAAAGTGTCTGGAAATGGAAAGGAAAGAGTCACAGGTACATGGCTGCTTGTCAGACAAGGAAAATGGGCTGCCCACAACTGGAAGGGTGCTGCTGTGGGCTCAGCATCCCTAAAACATGGGGTGTTTAAAGAGCGGGGTGGAAATTTGAAAAACAGGCCATCAATTTCAGATGTACAGCCTCAAAGCAGGCTCATTCTTCAAGGACAGTGCTCTCAGAAAATCACCCTGATCCCAAGCAGGACACTGCACTGGAGAGCATAGAAAATTTTGTGTGGCATTGCAGAGCAGTGTCCAAAACATTTGTGTTCTGTAAACAGGAAGTCACTTTGTCTGGAGAGGATATTTTCCCCCCTTCAATAGCTGCATGCAGCCCTTTTACATAACCTGTTTTCGCAGTATTTTGGGACTGAAAAGCTCATTTCCCTCTCATGAGCACGGAGGAGAATGCAGCTGCCACCCAGACATCCTTTAAATGGGACCACATGTAAGCCACTTAGTCTCCAAAAATGAAAGCAAAACACAGAGCTGTCATCACTGCACGGCACCGTCAATCAGAGCTGCTCATAATGTGCTGCACCATGTACATCTTACACCACGCTCATTATGAGCTTAGCCTCATGTGGAACGGCACAGCAGAATATTATAAACGCTAGAAATTCTGCATTGTAAATGAGGAATAAGTGGGAACAAAAAAGTTCTGATCCAGCCTTTTTTCCTGGCCATGAGCATTGGTGAATACAAATTCTTCTAATGCTTTTTCCCAGCTTTATCCTGACCAGGTTGGGTGCAAAAAGAGCATTTTTCGTTCGTGTCGCTCTGCCAAACTGTTCCAATCAAATAATTTTTGCTTGAGAGTTCAGCCAAATGATCTTCCAGGGTCAGTCCCCCGTGGTGGGGATGGGAGACACCAGGGTGGGTCGTGCCCAGCTGGTTTCATCTCCTCCCTCATCCTGCTGGTCCCATCACAGGATGCTGAAAAGCAACAATGGGTTGTGCTGCAGGGGCAGATGATGCTCCAAGGACCAGGAGAACAGAGGATGTCTACAGACAGGCCTGGGGCTTTGGGCTGCTGCTGGAATTGCCAGGAAAAACTGCCTGAAAAACACGTCCTGTGCAATGAAATTGTTGGTCCAGGTCAAACCCCCGTATCTCAAAACTGCTGAAAGCTGGGAAGGCAAAGTTGCCTATATATTACATTGAAAAAAAAGAGTGGAATCAAGGCTCTTGCCTTGTTTAGAGGCATGAAAGGCTGAGGTGGAAAAGGATGTGTCCTTCCCTGGATGGAAAGAATGCAAAGCAGCAAATTGTAGCTGCATAAAGGGGCTGACAAAAGTAAAAGCTGTTGATAATTGCACCCTTCCTGAAAAAGTCATTGTTTTTCCAGCTTAGCATCATTGCTGGGATTCAGGGCTTGGCATTGGGAAAAAAAGATCTAGGGATGGCAGGTGATGGGAGGGTTCTGTAGTGAGGTAGAAGCAGAGCACAAGAGGAAGAGGACAAGGAGATGGGTCCAGTTGAGTCCATGTGCAGCAGAAAAATGTTCAAGGAAGGAGCAAAACCATGGGGGGAAAATTATTCAGTTCATAGCACGGTAGATCTATTGGAAGCATTGTTTAAAAAACACAAGGAAATTATTAAAATACATTTGGCCATTTGTGTAAAGCTCTTCAGGTACCTTAACATCATCTGTAAAGGGCCTGAAAGAGTGGAGAGAGTTCATTAGGAATGAGGGAAAGAGGAGCCAGGGCTCTCTGATGGAGACTGGTGGGTGGGTTGGTTTCATCGTGGGAAGGCGTTTCCCCTCCTTTCAACATGCCCTGGCTGTAGGAGCAGTTACAGCCTTAAACAAACCAGCTGGCACAGGCTGAAAATTGTGTTGTTATTCATATGCATCCAAGTATAAAACAAGGACTGTATAAGCTGAATAAATAAACAGACTCACTGGTCTCTGGTGAGGAGGTCTGTGTCGTTTTATTCACACTTTTTGCCATATACTCTGGGGTCATTTGCCAGACTGGGAATAAATGGCATCTGGTTCTTTAACCCAGGCTTGATCTGCTCTCTCATATAAAGACTTTCCTTTACTGGCTTCTGGGATGCAAACACCAGGTGAAATGAAAGGAGAAATCTAGCCAGAAAGTGTCTAAAATATATCAGAAACCTCTGGGCCTGATTCTGGCTGTGTTTATTCCCTTCTCCTGCCATCATAGCAGGGCAGAGAATACAACACCCTTGGTTTCATTTAAATTCAGCAAGAAAGTACTGAGGTATTTGTTATAAATCTGCTAAATCTCAATAGAACTAATTTAACTAAATCAGCTGCTTTCAAACACTCAATACATCTACAATCAAACACCAAGCACATTTCAGTGGGAGGTTGCAACAAAAATGATTTTAGAGAAGGGAAAATGCAACTTGAAAAGAAAACCACCCATTTCAAGTAAATTTTTTTCAACAGTCACACAGAATTCACACCAATTCACCCCAGTTTGACTCTGCTCAAGCTGCTCTGTGTCAGGGTCTCTGAGAAAGGCAAGTTGGCCCTAACGAGCTGCCTTCGTGGAGATTGTTGGACTCTATTCTTTCAACAAACCCCTTTTATTGTTTCATGATGGGGTTTGCAATGAGAGACAGTTCAGATCTGGCTGCAGCTGTGCAGACACCACCCCCCTCACGTCCTCCTGTGGAAGATGAGAATTAGGAAAATGAATGGTTTTGGTCATTAAACCAAATTCTACAAATATTACTATATTTTGAAAATGAGAAGAGAAGAGAAGAGAAGAGAAGAGAAGAGAAGAGAAGAGAAGAGAAGAGAAGAGAAGAGAAGAGAAGAGAAGAGAAGAGAAGAGAAGAGAAGAGAAGAGAAGAGAAGAGAAGAGAAGAGAAGAGAAGAGAAGAGAAGAGAGAATAACACTAAGAGGAGACTGTAAACTGACACTGCAGTGTGCCAGGGAGCAGCAAAGTGGTTTGGATTGAGATGTGAGGGGCTGAAGACCACGGTCAGGGCTTTGACCGCCATCCCTTGTGCCAAACACTCCCTTGCTGCCACCTGAACCTGGAGAGATCCCTCAAAATATGGAACTGGGAGAAGTAAAGGGGCCATCTGTGAATGCTGCTGCTGGCAGTGCTGGATGGCCGTGGCAGGAGAAATTGTGGGCACACTGATCACCCACATCAAAGCAGGGGAGGCAAAGTTTGGGCTGGGGCTGGTTTTCCGTGGAGCACGTGGCTGGAAAAGGCGGCACGCTGCTGGTTCCATCCAAAACCTTCCCCGTGTCATTAATGCTGGAAACCCCTCATTATACTCTCATTAAACCTCCCTTAAAATGCCCTTCGTGTGTTTTCGTGCTGAGGGCTGTGCGTGGCATGTGTGGTGGCTCTTGCTGCCATTCCAGGTGCAAATTTTTTTTGGCGGGGGAAGGAAAACAGCAAAACCAGAGGCAGAGCAGCTGTGACTCCCCCAGGTGTTGAAGGCCAGGTGAAGGCGGGTATTTGTGGTCCAATCCTGCTGTTGTTGAACAGAATGGCAGCGATGTCTGAGGCAGCAGGATTGGGCTGGGGCTGAGGTGCAGGCGTGGAACCAGAGCAGGGCCCAACTGCATTAATCAGGGGGTGGTTCCTGGAGAAGCAAATCCCCAGCAGGACAGATTATTTCGTGGTGGAGCAACGTGGGTTTGTGACTTCTTCTCTTGGACGGCTCTCATCCCGTGTTCTGCCCTGGCCTCCCAAAAATGCTTTTCTCCTGTGTGAGAACACGGCACGCAAACACATTCCCGAGGAGAGCGCCGTGGCTGGCTCGACACGGATTTCTCAAGGATGGTGACAGGGGGAGAAAGGCTCGTGCACGCCACAGATGTGTCTTTGAAGGCACTTGGAATTTAGGGGCTGTCATATGGGAATGGTTTACTGGGCTTTTAGGGCTTCTTTGCATTTCATAGATAGACCCCCACCTGGCACCTCTCACACAGACCTAATTGCACACGTTATACCACAGTGAAACAACATTTTTGTCTTGATCTTGGCTCTTTGCCTTCCATTTTCCTCCCACCTGATGCAGTTGCAGGTGTAATCTTTATTCTTACGCACGCTTCCATGCGTGTGTCAGTTTTTCCCATCACCCTAAAAGCATCTCACCTTGGTGAATCCCAAAACTCAGCTTCACTCTTCAGGTATTTCCTTGTGCTGCCTGCTCTGCCATGCAGAGGAGCCCAGGCAGGGCTGAGGCAGCTGAGGACCCAGCAGTTGTGCCCTCGAGTGCCTCAGCAGGGTTTTCCCTCCCATTTCCATGTTTCCAGGACTCGGAATCTCCTTTCTGACATGCCCCAGCAGCATTTATGGTGTCTAAGGCACGGGGAGCACCCAGGAGAAGCCCCAGCCCAAAAGGCTGTGCCCACAGCAGGTTTCACTGAGCAGCACATCAATCAGCTGCTGAGATGAATGTCCTTTCAATATGCACATGGAATTAATTAATTCAATTAAGACTTTTTGTTGTTGCTGTTTCCTGGAAGCCAACATGGCTTTTAGCTCTGGGATATACTACTATTGCACAAAGGGATAAAAAACCAAAATCAAGAGGATGATTTTTATTTTTTTTTGTGTATGTGTGGTAAAGACTGAAGCTTTTAAAGTGGATTAGTGTTATTGTTGGGTGGTGGGAAACATGAGACTCATCCAAGCACAGCTTGGAGTTCACAGTGATTTGCAAACCAGGCGAACCTGGGTTATGGCTGTACCCCAAAACCATGGTGAGTGCTTGCTAGGCTCTGGCTGGTGCTCATGTAGCCAGGAAAGCAGGAGAGTTTGGCTGGGACGGGCTCCAGGTTGGGTTAATAGCACACATGACAGATGCTGAGACACGTCTGCAGCCACTCAGTGCTGTGCACTCAGAGGACCCAACTCCGAGGAGCTCCAGTGGCAGGCTAGGTTCTTTGGTTTTGGAAAAGTTCATTCCAAATGCAATATTGTGTAATATTTACTCCTCTGTGTATTTACTCCCACAGTGTAGCAGTGATTCACGAGAGTAGTATTACATTATTTACTTTTTTCCTCAGTTTTTTGTGTCTCCAGATGCTGCTTCTGCTGGGTCACAAGGGTGAAATGCCCACTGCCTGCTGGCACGTGACCCCTTTCACAAACAGACCTGATTTTATTTTAAAAGCAGGCTTTCAGAAATCATTCTCCTCGCTGTGAGGTTCCCCTCGACCTCGTGGTTGCAGAAGAGCCAAAGGGAATTTGTTCAGAGCCCCGGATGGTTTGGCAGCGAGGACGAGGTGTTTGATCAGGGTTGGGAAGCTCTCAGGGGGCTGGGTGGTTTGGGCTGTGATAGCCAAGTGCTATTGTCTGCCTGGGTACACGTGGGACTCATTCTGAGCCAGCAGTGGGGAGTCCTCCTTCATCCCCACGCTCACCCAGGGAGGTTGCAACAGCCCCAAGTCCTCGGGGTGATCCCAGGCTTGAAATAAAATCACATTTTCCTATCATCAGGACTAATCGTTCAGGGAATGATCACAGGAAGCCAAAGCCTGGAGGTGCTGGGCAAGTTTTGGGAAAATCTCCCCATGTCCCTGTCGACATCGAACACTGGAGGTGGTTTGGAAAGCCAGGAGGGGGTTGTTTGGGTTTTCTCTCTGCTGGTTTATTAATAAAATCCAACGATAACAACAAAACAAAATAAATTTCCCTTGTACCGAGAGTAATTTCAAACAACAGCGCTTAGGTGGTGACAAGGCAAGAGGTGTTGCAAACCTTTCTGTGGGCAAAATTAGAGCCCCAACCTGCACAAAGCGAGGTTCCATCTGAAGCAAAAAGAATGGGATTTTTTGTGGGAAAAGGCAGAACCTGGCACTTCTCTAGGACAGCCGGGGAGAGCAGGGAAGAAACTGGGAGTCTGCAGGAACAAAGAATGATGAGAGGTCTAGAAAATGTGATTTCTGCAGGAAGATGACAAGACCCAAGCTCATGCTGCTGTGAGCAGGGAGGCTGGAGGGTGAAGGCATGACATTGTAACTCAAATATTTAGATAGAGAGAAAAATTAATAAACTGATTTTGTGTCCACTGAGCAACGAGGAAAGAAATCACAGGCTTAATCTGAAGCAAAAGAGACTTAAGTTAAAATCTCTAAGAGACTTAGGGATGCTCTGGCATGGATTTTGGGGGCAGATTGTGCATTTGCCACTGCTGCAAATCCACACAGGGCACCTCCACCTCCCAGGCATGGCTCGGAGGGTTTGTGGCACCCATGTAAACTCACAAACTCCCTTCCAGCTCCATTTTCTGTGATTTTGAAATAACAGCAAAATTACGCCCTGGCGGCAGAAGATCTGGGGATTATTTGTTTTAGGATTAACATAATTAGGCTAAGCATGAATCAGATGTTTCAGCAATTTGCAATTAAAGCACGCAGGAGAGATGCAACTCTGTCAGAGAAGGATCCACATGCAGAAAGGCAGTGCTGACAGACACCTTCCTCTCACCTCCAGACACACCAGGTAGGGCTACAGGAAGGATTAGGCATCACCTTTTAATCCTGCTGCACAGTGCCAGGCTGAGCCTTGCCTGAACAACCAGAGCCTCCCTGCAGCCAGCCATCCAGTGCCTTAATTAACATCAGTAAATGTTAGCACTCGCTGGATTTGCTGGGAAGGCTTGAACTCCAGCTCAATTCAGTGCTGACATATCAACACATGAACTCAGAGATCAGATCCCTCCTAGAGCTGCCTATTTTAAGATCACAAGGGACTGCTCTTGGCTGCCTGCACCTCCTGCAGTGTGGAGCCCACGTGCAGGAGCAGAACGATGCTCTGGGACTGACACCCCATCCTGGTTGGAAACCTTTGATGGGAGTCAACCACATCCCTTGGGACAGCCCCAGTGCATAAGTACACTCACAGCTCAAAACATGTCTATTTGATGGCTGGAAGAGCTTTAACTCCGTCTGCTGGATGTACCTGGGGTTCTCTTGATCTGATAAGTGACTGTATCAGTGAGCAGATCAGGAAGCTGCTTATCCCCCATGGGCGCACACAGCCAGCAGTGATCAAGCCAGGAAATTTCAGATGTGTAGATCTGTATTATAATAATAATCTAGAGATTATCCCAGCCTCTTTATGACAGCCAAACCATGAAGGCTTTTCCAGTTTTCTCCAAATTTCCTCCTAGTAGCAAGCTGTTTGTTCATACACCCCGCCACCAGCAACGAGTTTGGTTCAGGGCAACTCCATCCTTGCTGTGCAGTGGTCCTGGCACGAGCAAGGAAATAACATTTGGTTCTGGCTGCTGTTGAGGGATTTATTTTATTTTCGTGACTGTTTGAATGCAGTGGGAACTGGCAGTGCACCACCAAGTGTGGGGAGAGGGGCTGGTGCTCTTCAAACACGTGCTGTGGTGGCTTTGGTGGGACCTGAATGGAAAACTTTTCAAGCCCAGAAATGTCCCTGTTGTTTTGCCTCTGTATTGAAATCAGCATCACCTTTCATGCCTGTGGCAGTGGATAAATGAGGTTATGCAGCAATATACACTCAGGAGAGTGGAAGCCCAACAACGTGCCATGGATGAATTTTAGAGGCAGCTGGACCTATCCATCCTTCCAAACAATGTGCACATGAGCCTTTCTTCTCCTGAATCTCAGCACAAAAAGTCCAGAGGGCTCAATTCTACCCCATCCATCCTGCTTCTGGCACAATTTCCTCTCAGGGAGGACAATGGGCTGCAGACTCTCCCTGTAGCAAACACCAAAGGAGGTTTTTGGAGGACTATAAATGCACCAGCCCACAGCTCAAAAACACCACTGGTTTATGGTGAAACTATCTCACACTTTGATCAGCATCTACTATAAAAGAGATGCAGAGACACAGGCATTTCTCTGACAAATGCTTCATTTCTTTAAAGAAAAAGTGTCTACAGAAGGTTTGAAATCAGGCTGGAGCTCCTAAAGTGGAAAAAAAAAAAAAAAAAAGTGGCCAGTCTTGGCTCCCAACATCAAACTCCTCCAAAAATCCTGGCTGGAGACAAGGACATGCTATCCCAAGGTCCAGGCTGCTGTTTGCAGACCAATTTAGCAGCATGCCTGCTCGACCTCTGGCTGCAGTGGTAGCATCTGTGGTCTATTACTGGGGATTTTGTACCAGCTGGGCAGCAGGAGCTTGTCTGAAATCCACCCCAGCTCGGGAGCTGACGAGCTATTTAGCTACTGCTTGTATTTGTCTTATAAAAGTAATAATACCATGTTCTGTTGCCATTAAGGTCTGACATTAAATGCATTAATTTCCTAATAGATCCAAGTAAGAGCTGGGACGGCCTTTTATTTTTAATGAACTGAAGACTGCTGTGATCCCATTCATCCACCCATGAAATCCGCTGACTGACAAGGTCCCGTTTCTGGGCAGCGGGGTTAAATGTGCTCCAGACAAAAGCCAGATTTTCCTTTCTTCTGCATGCCATGGGCAGGATCAAAGGAGTGGGGAAATGGACATTAAAGCACTGGTAATCAGGGACACAGACTCCATCCCAGCATGGGCCAGCCCCCTCGCAGGCGTGTGGGAATGCTGCTGAGTGTTATTGCACGGGGAGCCTGGGAGCTCTGGGGAGAAAAGCAGGCAGGTAAATGAGGCTGGGGGCAAGAGCTCCATGGACCAGGCTCAGATGTCATCACCAGGAGCTTCTCCACGTGGGAGTGAGCATCCCGTGCAGCTCTGGGGCTTCCTCCCTGCTCAAAGCTTTCTTAAGGAGCTTGTAATAACACTGGGACTCAGCAGATGGTGCTGCTATGGATAACCCTGGAACGGGATGGATGGGCGGATGGGCAAGCGGGTCTGGGGGGGAAAGGGAAGCAAGAACACCAGTTTGGTTAAATTTCTCTTTAAAAACTGTGCTAACGCACCAGAAAAGCTGTTCTCATCAATCACACCTCCCTGCAACTGGAACAACACTGGAAATCCACGTGAGTGGGATGGAGACCTGGATATGTGGCAGGGCCATTCCCTTTGGCTTGCCAGGAAAACCACAGGACCTGGCTTGGAGGTGAGGGTGAAGGTCACCTTCAGAGAATCTGAAGTTACCCCCGCTCTTGCCTTTCCCTCTGGCCTTTTGTTTTAAGACACCCTTTTCCAAGCAACCCTCTCGAATGGTCTTGAAAGGATCGGGGCAGAAAGGCTGCTGCTGTCTCCCAAAAGACAGCAAACTGGGAATGGGTTTGTTTTCCAAGCACATGTGAGTTCATTTTCTTCTCAAAATTTGCATTTATTTTTAACTGGATTAACATCCAGCTAATGTGGATGTCAACCAGTTGGAATGCAATTTTGGGAATTATGGAGGAATTTAGCACTGCTGATATAAACCAAATGTGATGGAGTTGGAAAGCATATGATATTTATCTGCATGGGCTTGGTGTCATTAGTATGCTCCGTGTTTCTCCTAGGTTAACTCTTAGGTGATCCAAATGGAAAGAAATATTTCTATTACAGCTCCCATATGGCTAAAACGAGAGAGTTTATTACTCAGCGTGGGGTTTAAAAGAAATAATAGGGAGTTTATTACCCAGATCTTCCTCCTAACAGGAATAGATAATGACACTGTATATATAAAGTGTTTTTTTGCTTGTTAGGCTGGGTTTTTTTTTCCATTTGTCAATGTTTGACTCATTGCAGTGCATGATGATTTGTAAGCACATATGTGTGAGCATAAGCAGGCAGGTCTCCTCATCCTGCATCTATTTCAGGCACGTTCAGAGGAGTTATTAAGGCATGTGCTGAAACTTGAAGCTGATAATTCAGGAAAGGACTTAAACATCTTTAAGTCTGTACCACGAAAGGGGAAACATCTTCCCTTTAAATGGATGAGGCCCAGTGGCCTTCTCAGTGCTGAAATCCCTTCCCAAGGAAACATGGGCCGGGAAGCATCAAAGCAGAGAGGATGAGTTGTTCCTTAATCAAAATATTGTGAAACTGTGGTTCTGCCAGCGGTTTGCTGCTCGGGGTTTGTAGATACGTAGGATGATTGGGGAGCTTCAAAGAAGGATGTCAACCAAATGTTTTCCCAAGTCACATGCACGGCAGAAGGAAATGTGCTTCCTAAAGGTCCTACCGGCAGATGAACATCTTTCTGCAGTCATTAAAGTTGTAAAGTCATCCCCCAACCCCCCCTCCCTACATACACATGAAAGATGAGGGGATTTGCATCCCAGACAAAACCAGATTTGGGATCTGGACGTTTCCCTTCGAAGGAGCAGCACATGGATCTTGCAGTGGGTGTGTTGGGGGAAAGCACAGCAAGGACCTGGTCGTGTTGGGCAGATTTTCATCACCTGCTGTTGTGCTGCTGTGCCCAACACCCGCTGGCATCTCTGTGCAGGGACCCCACCACAGAGACAGGCCAGTCCTGGGACACAGGGCCACTCCTGGCCACTGCTTTGCTGCCTCTTCCCACACAAGGGGTGGAAAATTGATGGAAGAGGGGTTTGGCTGGACCAGTCCCCAAAAACCTTCATTTACTGTGTAGAAGAACATTTCCTGACCTGTCCCTGCTCCACAGAGGGCTCATTACAGCACAGAATTCCCTGTATCAATCACATCACCGTGGCCTTTCCTCGGGATGCTCCAGAGTACCTGAGCAGAGGATGCTCCCTGCTGATAAAGGTGGGAGGATTTCCATGTGCTCCCTGCTGCTCCCTGGGCACAGCCTCTCCTGCAGGACATGATCCTGGACAGCTGCCTTCTTCCCTGCTCCATCATCCATCTACATTCCTCATGAGGAAAAATTCGTTTGGGAATGGCGAGACTGACAGAGGCTTCTCACATCTCTATTTCCACAGAGTTGTGGTCACCCAGCTGCACTTTCTCACCCCGAAAAACTCCCAGCAAGAGGGAATGCCTTTCATGAGAGGACAGGAACGTGAGAGATGAGTTTGAAACCTCCAGCAATGAGCTAAAGGGATGATAAAATGATAGTGGTTGTCTTTGAGCTCATACCTCTCTCAAGTAGAGTTTGTAGTATCAATGGCAGCTGCTTTGATGAACGTGGATTGGAGTAGAGCTCCCAGTTTCCCAATTCAGGCCAAGTTTTAGTTCTACTTGATGGTGCCTGGGAATGCAGAAAGCTGATTTATGAATGGCAGCATTGGGAAAATGACTTAAATTCATCCTTCTCCTCCTGATAACTCCTTCCCTCCTTGGATTTGCGGGAAGCTTGAGTCATCACGGCATTGTGAAATCCTTAGCATAAGGCTGATTTCAAGGTTACTTTTATTTTATTACTTATGCCCAATTCCTTGGAATTGCAGGCCTTTGGAGAGATATTACTTCTGCAACACAGAGCAGCTGAGCTGTGGTGGTGGTGGTGGCACTCTCCATGATCTCACATGGACTCTTTACTCTTGTCTTGCAATTAACAGAACCATTCCTTATTAAGTCCCATGAATGGCCAGAGGGCATTAAAAAGTCTCTTATCACCAGCTAATTCCATAATTTTTGGAAACAGAACCCCCATGTGTTTTTTCAATAAGCTCTTCTCCTTCTGACAGCGCTACATCTTTCACAAGCACAGCAAGAGTAACCTCTGGACTTTGCCTGCAGCAGTGAAGTATGAAATTTTGAATTCCATGGGTCACTGTTTTTGCTGCAGCCAGATGTGGATAAAAGGCAAAGGGTGTTTTATTGTTGTTTTTTCAAGAAACAGAGGAAGGTTTGTGCTAAGGTACACCCTCTACCCTAAAAACAAGTGGGTAACATGTGGCTTGAATATCACCAATTGGCATTTCTAAAGATGAAACTTTTAAAGAAAAAATATTTTGAATTTAAATATTCTGTCTGCAGCTAATAAAGTACATTATGACTTTAAATTGGATTTGGGAAAACACACAGGAGAGCTACAACCTTGTTGCCAACCTGTGCATTCGTTGGTGGTTTCATTGCCATCACAGGTACCAATGAGCTGTGATGGATACAAAAGGGAGATACTCAATAGCTGAGACCTTCCTTTAGTTCTGAACAGATTGGGTTATCCATTGGAAATAAATTAACAGATGTATCCAATCCCTGTATGCAGTGATGGATGAGTCTATGAAAGCCTCCATTATTGGTATGCATTTTATGCAAACTCTTCTGGCGACGGAGGCGTGTTAAAAAACTGCTTAGTTTAATTTCTCTGAAGTCCCAGTGTGCCACTGATGATTTAAACCCTCTGTTTCCTGCTCGGGGAGCTGAATATTGAGCAACCAGGAATGAATATCTCATTTCTGGAATTTTATGAGGAAAGTTATCTTCGTGGTAAAATTTCGGTGGACTTCTTGGAAACATTTCCAGAGAATAGTTGAAGCCATGAAACCCATAAATAACAAACTGAGAATTTCACTGCTTATTTGTGGGGGGAAAAAATAATTGTATTTCTCTTTTATTACTTGATCCAGCCCTCCCTGTCTCACAGACACTGGACAATATTTGGGTTCCCAGCCACTGTCTGTGCAGCCCAGCAGAGTGACGTGATTTTGGCTTCCAGAAGTTTCCCCACTGTCTCCTGGAATGCTCTGTTATGAAACAAAAAGATAAAAATGGTGATCACAATGCAACACAAACCAGAAATATTTGATCATCCTCCAGCTTTGATTGCTGCTGCTTTCAGCCTGGTGCTTGACAGCACACTTGCCAGATGCACAAGTAGCAAGGTTGTGACAACCCCGAGATTTTACTGCTGCACTACACTTTTAGGATGATGTTCCCTAAATGTTAACAGCTGTAAGTCATGGTTTTGGCAAGGGAAAATTCTGTAGAAATTTGATTTTTCTTTGTCTTGCTGCCCAAGTTCCTCTTGTCAATAAAATCAGAGAGATGGAGCATCTCTTCCACGGAGATGGGCTGAGAGAGTTGGGGTTTTTCAGCCTGGAGAAGTGAAGGCTCCAGGTCGATGTTAGTGCAGCCTTTCAGTACTTAAAGGGAACAGATTTTTAGAGGACAAATTTTTTAAACAAGGGCTGTTGTGACCAGGACAGGGAGTGATGCTTTTAAGCTAAAAGAGGGTCAATTCAGACTGGATATAAAGAAGAAAGTTTGTACACTGAGGGTGGTCAAACACTGGCACAGTTTGCCCAGAGAGGTGGTGGCTCCCTCAGCCCTGGAAACATTCAAGGCCAGTTTGGATGGAGCCAGTCTGGACTGAGAAACCTGATCTAGTTAAAGATGTCCCTGCTATTGCAGGGGATTTGGACTAGATGACCCATAAGATCCCTCCCAAGCCAAACTACTCTGTGATTCTCTGAAAATGGGAAGAAAAGTATTTAACCGTCTATTTGTACCTGTTGAGAGCATCCATCTCTTCTCCAAATTATGTGATTTCTTTGCTTGTGCCTTTACAAGACTTTCCACCTCTGTGCGTTGCACACAGAGCTTCAGGAGCCAGACCTGATTTAGCAGGAAATATCTGGCCCCACCTTGGATGAAAATTACAGGACCATAGGGTGGTTTCGATTGGAAGGGACTTTAAAGATCACCTAGCTCAACTCTGTCACCGTGAGCAGGGACACCTGCAACCAGAGCAGGCTGCTCAGGGCCCCACCCAGCCTGGCCTGATCACCAAAACAGCTGATGAAGGAGCAATGAAAGCAGAGCAGGGACAAGTTTGGGCCATTCCAGATGGGAGCACAGGATAGGGGAGGAAGGAAAAGGATTTGGAGAGAGGAGCCTTCCCCTTTTGATGGCAGGGGGAGAGGGGACCACCACAGCCATCCGAGGGGACACAGCTGGCCTCGTGCATGTCCCTGCTCCCTGTGTGAAAGAGGCAGGTGAAGGACTGTCACATTTCCCTCCCTGCCCCTGACCTGTGGGGGCAGAATCACCCTTTCAGATTTACCACCTCGTGTTCTGCACAGGCTGGTCCTGCTCCAAGCAAAGCCTTCGGAGCAGCAACTGCACCATGTAGGATCACAGAAACTCAGTCTCACCCCTGGTGTAGTCTAACCATCTCAATAACTGAAGCCCTTTGAGGAGTAGATATTTTCATCCCTTTCTAATTTGCAGCTGGGACCTAGGGCAATTTTTGTTCCTGAAACTTTGGAGTTACTTCAACCCTGTAAAACCACGGAACAACTGCTCGCGTTCTCGCTCCGGCATTTGAAGTCTCCCCACGAAACAGCTGGCCTCTGATGTGCAAGATACCTGCTTCCCACTATTTGGCTTCCAACAGCAAGCAGATGACTTATGGCCATGAACTATCCCTTAATTTAACACATCAAAACCGAGCAAAAACAAACAAAGCGGAGTGAAGAACACATGTAGACCATGAACTCGCATTCTGCACCTTGCACTTTTGCCCAGAGCACATGTTTTTGCAGCTTATCTCCCTAGGTATCTGTGATGGTGCCTTCTCGTGTGTTTGTTTTCTTTGTGTGGGGATACTTGGCAAGAAACTGTTTCTCTGGGAGAAAAAGCAGTTTTTGCTTCTCTCTGGCCATGGACCAAACAAAGACCTTAACTGGACACTTCGCCACGAGCTTGCTGCAAAACCTGTCCTGATGTATGAAGTGTCATGCACTGATTCCAGAGGGTCCTGAGGAAGGTTATGTCCCGACTACTTTGTCCTTTTGAGCTACATTATCCTTCACTTGAATCAGTTCGCTGTGATTTCTCTCTCTGTGATCATAGAAAGCCCTTCTGCAGCCCTAAAATGCAATGTAATGTCACAGCAGCAACAGAGTTTGAGTCTTGCCTTGGTCTGAAATGGGACAAAGATCCATCCATGGGTGCAGCCTTTGGCAGCTGGGATTTATCCCACAGTGTGACAGGCAGTGATCATCACCTCTTACTCCTCATAGACTCTAAAAGGATAATAGGATGCTTCCAACCAAAAAAACTCATCTATTAATTCTTATTTTTATTTCCATGGAGTGCTTTTTTCTCTATTGCTTTTAAGTGAAAGGCTCCTGAGGTGTCTTATTCGTGGGTAATATCAATGCATCCCTCTTGGAAAAAAAGATTGTGTTACTTGGAAAGAGAAAGCTCAGATATGCTTTAGACCAGAGATTCTCACTCTGGACTCCAAGTCCTGCTGCTGATTTTTCAGCTGGAAAACAGACCTGGCGAAGCTCAGCTTCAAGTGGACTGAAAGAGCCTATAACACTTCCTGAAAGCACTTTTAACTCGTTTCTAAATTTGTACTCCTCTTCGTACTGGAATAAGTGTCATTTTAAAAAGATAGTGAGGAAAACAGTCCCAGTTTCTTCTGGCCAGCAGAAAGGCAGAGCCCTTCCTGTTGATGCTGGGTTTGTGTTACAGCTGGCAGATATTGTCTCTCACCAAGCACAAGAATTCAAGCCTTCAGCTGGTCTTGCAGGGCCCCAAAACCTGCTCAGAAACTGCTTCACTGTCAGCAGGGATCTGCATGGATTTGTGGATACAAAACCATGCACGTACATCCCAAAAGGTGCCACATCCAGGACATTCCCACTGCTGACAAAGGGGGAAAATACAGCCTTTCCTGTCTTCCTCGTGATGAATACAGAATGAAGGGGTCAAATCCAAGAGCTAATGGCTGGCCAGAGACTCAGTTGGGCGAGGGTTAAGATCAAGTCTTGTGGAGTCAGGAAAGAGAAAGGCCCCAAGTGCCCTCAAAATTTCCATATGACATTTAGGTATCAACGACGGCATTGTTCGGCAGCAAGGGCTCGTTTGCTACGGAAGGCAGCTTGCTCCTTGCAGACCACACTCCCTGTGGCTCGGGATGCCAGGCTGCTGCTTGGCAAGGAGCTTGTTAGTTCATTTAAAAAATGCCCAAGTTAAACGAGGTATAAATCAACGCCGTTCCACTCACATTGAGACACGCCAACTTAATCCTGCCGAGGACACTGACCTGAAAATGTTTAACAAAGTCAACATTTCTAGGGAAAACTTTTCCTGTGTGGAATTTCCGAAGGCGTTTGGTGTTTTTCGTAGTTTATTTTTCATCTAGAAATCCATTTGCCGTATTTTTTTTTTTTTTTAAGGATTATCTCTTAATCTTACCCTGTTACAAAATGTATTCATAATCCTCATGGCAGTTACTTAGCAAGTCTTAAACCTGTCATTAAAATACCTCCTCTTGTTACTACAATCAGCAGTCTTAATCCACTGCAAGTCTCTCTTTTTTCTTTTTTTTCCTTTTCTCACTTTGTTCCCAAGTGGCTTAAACCAAGGTATGACAGGTAGCAAACAATCCCCCCTCTAATTGCTTGGAAGAAACAAATAAAGGGAAGGAATACGTTTGTGTGGCAAATTCCTGAGAGTTTGGAAACTGGAGGCCATAGGAATGCACCCTGGGAAATTTTAAACCCACTTCAAAGCTGTGGGTTTGAACAGTGGTGGATTTAGTCCCTGCAAGGCACGGATGGGAAGAGGTACTGCCAAAAGAGAGGGTGGCTGCGAGCAGTCCCAGCCCTGGGGCGAAAATGAGGAATCAGGGTCCTGTGAGGGAGGATGTGCACTGTCTGGATGCAGGAAAATACACCCTGAGCTTTACCTGGATGTGCTCATCAGCCTGAGGTGTAGCTGAGCAGTGCCTGAATCCCTCCCAGCACCAAATCCCCTGGGAAAGCCCAGCCTTGGGAGCTCCGGGAATGGTTGGACACCGGTGAGTAGGAGGGCAAGCAGTGGGAAGCGAAAGGGCCACATTACATTGCTGGAGAAGTGGGTGTGAGCACCAGGGAAAGGAAGGCTGGAAGCAGGATGTCAGATTCATGGGAAACAAAAAGCTCCTGGATTGGAGAGGAGCAGGGGAAATGCTGCAGCTCTGCACCTCACATCACTGGAAGGGGGAGGATTAAATGCATCAGGCAGCTCCCACCTGTTGGACACTCAGAGCTTGTTTAGTACCCAGCCCCACCCCAAACCTGCACCTCTGCAGGGGTGCTGTCCAAAATTACTCCCAGCCCGTGCTTTCTGTGAAGGTTTTTAGGGGAAAAGCAGAGCTCACATTTGGAGTCCCCAGGGACCCCACGCTGTCCTGGGAGCTGCCGGGTAAACACAGCTCTGGTCTGAAATCAGATATCGCCTGCACAGAGCTCTTCACAAGATAATTAGGCTCAACTGGGAATTTTTAAAAAGGCATTAACTCCATGAACTTTTCAATCTAAAACAATGCCACAATGACCACGCTGGGAATAAGGCATTCTGGCCCTTCTTGGGGATCATGTGTTGAAGTTGTCTTGTTAGTAGGGAGGCGTTAATGCAATAAAGGAAAGCATTGTGGCCTGGAACAGCTGGGCTTTTCTAACTGCTTGCCTAAATGTGGATGATTAATGACCAAAATGCATCCTTGCTGAATGGCATTGAGAGGCTGGAGGTATTTAATGGCATTTTCCTTTTTCCATTTTTGTAAGAGATTTCCTGCAAACAAAGCTCCATTGATGTGGGTCCATTACAGATATGCAAAGTGAATTCCGAATTATTGCCTATCTGATGGGTGATGATAATGTTACTTTGTTGCTGCATGTTTTGGGCTGCAGGATCTGAAGATGCTCAAAAAGCCACTTGGTGCTTTTAGAGGCTGGAGCTACTCAAACATTTTAATGAGATTTGTTGTCATTGTTGTTGGAAAACGCTGCTTCATCCAAACCAGAACATCCTGCAGTGAAATAGTCCCATTAATAACATTTCCATGGGAAAGTGTTCAGATTTTCTGGGGTCAATTTATAAGCAGAGAAGAATCTAAATGAGAGCCCCAATCCTCTCAGTCCGAAACCAGATGTTTCAATGGCAACAACAACAAAAAACATTTCGGGGAAACGTTTGAAAAGTTTGGTTCTTTTTCCACACCGGAATGAAAACACATTTCCAGACCTCAAAAACCTTCGTGGAAGTGCACTGCTGATCTCTGGCTGCCTCAACCAGAAAGTTCATGGCCCATCAGGAAAGGGGCTGGCACAAAAGTCCTTTGTTAGTCCAGCCATGCCACGGCCACCCACCCCACCCTTGGACATGGGTGGGGATGTCACCCATCTGCTGCTGAGTCTGTGCTTCTCCCCATCTGCCCTGAACTCTCTGGCAGTGCAGAAGATCTGCCTTGGTTTTCTTCACCTGTGGAAACGTGATTCACAAAAAGTAGGAAGAGCTCTTTGGACGTGTGAGCAGCCATCTGGGGGAGAGGCAGCATTGTGGTACCATGAGATGTAAAATACTATCACCAAATAAAAGCACGGAGTAGGTTTGTAACAAAGCTACCAGGAGTGCATGTGAAAGGCAAAGCCAAAGGCTGGACAAGTCTCCAAGGTGATGCTTTAGCTTTTAGCTTTTATATTTTTCCAGTCCTGCATTCCCAGTGTGTAACTCTGCAGTGTCCTGGAGCCTGGGAGCTGCTGCTCTCTCATGCTGAGACAGACAGAACAAAGCCTCTCCAGGCTGCTCTCCAAGGACACCCAGCCCGGCCTAGGCCCAAAATGTGTAACCCAGCATCTTGAGAAGGGGGGCAAGCTGAGGGGAAATTCCATCGTTAGCTAAAGTTTAATAGGTGAAATTGGGTTGAGATGCAAATGGCCCAAAGCTATAAAAGTGTGAAGAACTCGTGACTCGGGGTCCATCTTGGGTGCAGCCTTTGGCCTGCCCAGGGTGTGCCTCTGAAGGCCTTTCAAATAAATATCCACCTTTATTCCCTTACTCCTGTCCAGTCTCTGTTTCTAGGTTGGCCTCTTCAGGCATCAAAGGGACGTCCCAATTTCGCAGTAGCCCTTCTCAGTGTTGCTATCCAACACCACCCCACATCTGCAGCGTGCAGGTTTGTGTGTCACCCATCAGTGCTGCACCAGCAGTGGCCTGGGGACTCCTGGCTGGTGGGAGGTACCCAGCCTGGATGGGTGGGTGTATCCTTGTGGGTCCCTTTAGGGTGGGACAGGCAGTTTTTAGTTTCTTGCTGACTCTGTGTGCACGATTGCTGGCTGGTGGGGAAGAAGGACAACATTTTGACACCAGTCCTGCTGGCTGACCCTTCTGTGCCCGCAAGCAACACGTGTGAATGACAATTTCCTTCACCTAAAGGCACTGCTGCAGCCAGGCAAGGTATAACTTGCATTTATCCAAGGCACTTAAAGGCAATCTTTTTTTCCCCCTCAGCCAGCGTGTTGGCTTTTATCATTCAACAGGCCATGGAATTGTTTTCCCTAACATCCCCTTAAGAAGGATGTATTTTTCAAAATACTGCCATTCCCTTCTCTAAAACAGGTTTTGATGTGGCTACTTCAAATCAAAACCATGAGCTTTGCTCTCCTCACGCCCACCGACTTAAAACCTGCCCCCAATGCCAGTGGTTCAGAACTATCCAAATAAAGCAGTTGCTTTAAGGAGTGTTTGCTTTTCCTCTCAGGCTCCTTCTCCTGACGCTATATTGTTTGTGGAAAAAGAGTTCTCTGGGTGGGTCATGGAGCTGTCGTGGTTAAGAAGTTGTATTTGAAGTCTGGTTCAGTGTAGAAGAAAAACATGTCAAAACAGCCTTGAAAGCAAAGCTCCCTTTTTTTCCCTCCTCCGTGTCAGGATGTTACCTTTTCCCCCTCCGTGCTGCAGCTCTTTCCCATGAAAAACAGCTTCTTGAGGACATTTGCTGGGTGGCTCCAAAATGCAGTGAAAATAACACTCTTTTCATACCGGGAGAACAAATTGCTTCTGGAATAAAGCCGTGCCCATACAGCTCTGCATTTTAACTTTGCTTGAATGCTCACTCCTGAATATCTCTGTATCAGGGAAACATGCTTAATTATCCCTGAGTAATTCTGCCTGCTGGACTGCAATTCCTCAAATAAATGCTATGTGGGATTTTCCTGATGATGTTGTTCTTTTCGTTTGAAAGGATGCCAAGGAGCAGGTTTCCCTCTTCCATCTTCCCCCTCTACCTTTTGACTTTAGAGCAGATTCTTGGTGCTCCTTAAATAAACACTCCTCCAAGATACTTTTTCACTGAGGGGCATGAACACCATGAGCCCAAAAAGGGCATTAATGCATTTTTCTTCTGTGGCTTTGGAGTGACGTGCATCTAATGTGGACGTGTGTTGCCTCGGAGAATGCTCTGTTTTCTATTCCTGCGTTTGATTCTCTGCAGCTGGGAAGCCACGTTTCACAGGTGGTTGGGAAGCTTATTAGATTATTCATAACTGGGTTTATTTCTTTTTTTTTTTCCTATTTTTTTCCCCCTCTAAGCAATTAAAAACATGTGTCAAAGGAGGCCTGAGATGATTAGAAGCACTGCTGACATCTCTTTCCCATTTACCTTTTGCTGTTTTCACTTGGGTTACACAGAGCCTGGTGCTGGTACCCACAGATGTGGCTCTAAAGGAGAGAGAAGTGAGTGTTTTTCCTGTTAGAAATAATTAAAATAAGCTAAAAAAGGCTTGCTGCTGGTTTATCAGGGATTCCTGTATGAGAAAACTCTGTTGTTTTCCTGGGAACGAGCAGCAATCACAGTCATAATGATCATAATGATGATGAATGTTTTCAGGCATTTTTTTTCTGCTGGTGACCACAGAGCAGTGACAGACTCTGGGCAAGCAGCAGTTCGTCTGAAGATGAATTCCCAATCCATGGCAGTCTCAAAAGAGCTACACACACCAGGAAGGGGAGAAGCACTGAGAGAGTCACTGGTGGGGAGAACTGAGCCAGCAGAGAATTTGTTACTACAAAATCCCAGCCTGAATTTCAGTGTGGAGGACAAATTGCAGTCTTCCACGAGGATGGTCCATGTGGGAGCCAGATACCAGCTTGGCATCCCCTCCAGAGGATGGATGGTAGCTCTCATGTGGCCTGCTCAGCTCCTGCTTCCCAGAGGAGCCCAGGCTGACTTTTCAGAGGTGTTGAGCTTTGACTGGCTCGGGCTCAAGCTGTGCTTTACCGCTTCGGAATAGTCAGACCCCAAAATGCTGAGATGGTTTTGAGGGATGAGCTTCAAGCAGAGGAAATTAATTCAGTGTTGTACATTGTAGAGAGGCTTTTTAAAGGATTCTTGTTTTTTTTTTAAAGTAGAATTAGTATTTGGTTGAAACTGCTGGATTCTTAAAGGATTCATGCAATGGGAGGAGAAGGGGTAAAAAGATCAATATCAGAAGCAGCAGTGTTGCAAAGAGGGATCATAGAATCGTGGAATCATACAATGGTTTGGGAGGGAAGGGACCTTAAAGCTCATCCAGTTCCACTCCCTGCCGTGGGCAGGGACACCTCCCACCAGACCAGGTTGCTCAAAGCTCCATCAAATGGCCTTGAACACTCCCAGGGATGGGGTGTCCTGCCTGGGGAGATGGGAGAGGTGCCCAGCACACGTGTGGGCGGTGGCGATGGGAGAGAAACATCTCCTCACATGTCTAAACATCCCCTCACCTGGCTCAAGCTGAGCCACTCACCAGCTATTCACCCTTCTCCAGAGCATCTCCCATCCCTGGAGGGGTTCCCACCAAACGCTGTCAGGCAGAAAGTCTTTGTCTTCCTCACTACGTTTAAGTGACAACAACATCTCCACATTGCAGCCGCCTGTTTCCACCATCAGCCAATAACCCCCTCCTCTCCTCCAACTCTTCTGCTTCTAGATAATTCAGAATACCGAAAAGTTTCCTTTTAAAATGCTCCTGGCTTATTTGTACCATTCATGCATCCCAGTTTGCTGCATTATCCCCTTCTCTGCCTTCGGGTCATTTCTTATACACAGGAAACAA
Source organism: Pachycephala philippinensis (assembly GCA_013397055.1). NCBI lineage: Eukaryota > Metazoa > Chordata > Aves > Passeriformes > Pachycephala > Pachycephala philippinensis. The sequence goes on from VWZT01002868.1 coordinate 129,374, forward strand.
GAACAGGACGGCAAAGTTTGCCTGAAATATCCATCCTTGTGTGGGAGAAAATGCAGACAGCTGAGTCAGACCATGCTCACAAACAGTCCAAACACTGCAAAATATCCAGCCCCACCACTCCTCCAGCTGCAGGTTTTCCCAATCCAACCATCCACCACCACTCATTTCTACAATCAGCCTCTTTGGAAATCGCCCACCCTGAGGAGCTGCTCTGGAAATATTAGGGTGAAAATGACTTTAAAAACAGCTTGGACAGCAGTGGGTGTCTGAGGTTGGGCACGGATTTACACCTAACCTCACCCTGACTTGGGCTGGAGTTGTGGAATGTGCTGCCTGCATGGAAAATGTCCCTGGCAGCAGCCTGCTGTCATGTTCAGTGGCACATCCACGCTGCCATCAGCTGTGCTCCTCGGTGACCCTTCCCTCACAGACGGAAATGAACTTCTTCTCTTCATCCTGACATCTGCCAGCAATCTGAGGCCGCTCCATCCCGCACAGCTTGGCTTCCTAACGTTTTGGTGAGGAAAGGTCACGTGGGATGAGCATAATGATATTTTCCAGTTAACCCACGGGTCTCACCTCTGGTTCTAATCACCTCTCGGTGTGGAAACCAACAGCATGTCTATGGTGTCCGATCAGAGGAGAAGCCAGATCCACTCAGCTTTTAATTTTTTCCTCCAAAGACAATTCAAACTTATCTAAATTCCTACTTTTCAAGAGAGGAGTTAGTGGGAAGGCTTCATTCAGCACCCGTGGAACCACCCAAACAAAAGAAGCAACCTTACAGCTGACTTAAATGGAAGTAACAGAACAAACCTGGCCTCCATCAGGGGAATCTGGAGCCATTCTGGAATTTTATTGTGCACAATACCAGTTCTTCTCATCCCCTGTCCAGAGATCTGTTCCTCTCAGGCACTTTTCAGCTTTTCCACTTGCAGGTTTCGTCCTCTGAGACGTTTCCTGGAGGGTGAGGAGAGCTGCAGAGCTCACAGCTCTGTCCTGTGTAGCCTGTGGAGATCACCAGCAATGTCACTCCTGAGAACATGCTTTTCCAGCTAAATCAGGGCCAGATTCCCTGGAAAGGCTGTGATCCAGGACACAACACTTCCCATCACATCCGTTCAGGGAGCGCTGCCTGATGCTGCACAGCCCTGGCTGCGACTGCCCCCAGTAATGATGTTCCTCCAATTAACCTCAGTGAGATCAGGCCTTGCTCACCTCAGAGTGGTTCTGAAAATCCCATTTGCCTCATCTTCTTGGTGCACAGGTTCCCCCAGGATGATATCACTTCCTCTGCCTGCACCAGAGGTGGAAATGTCCTGCTGCTTGCTGGTGTTCCTGTAGGATCACTCAGCAGCACCAGGAGGCACAAATAAATAACAACATCAGCTGGAGTTTACTGGAGCTGAGATTGGGGGTTAATTGTCTACAGTAAGGAGAGATAGGCTGGGTTTTTGGGGTTAATTGCCTAAAGTAAGGAGAGACAGGTTGGGGTTTTGGGATGGGTGGATTCCACGGTGAAGTGAGAATTCCTGTTCCTGTAGGATCGCTCAGCAGCACCAGGAGGCACAAATAAATAACAGTGTACAGCACCAGCTGGGGTTTACTGGAGCTGAGATTGGGGGGTTAATTGCCTAAAGTAAGGAGAGATAGGCTGGGTTTTTGGGATGGGTGGATTCCACAGTGAAGTGAGAAACCCCCATCCTACCAAGAGCTGTGCCAGGGCTTTTCTCCTTTCCTCCACTTCTGCTTTATTAACGTGAGGCCCTGATGAGCTGAGCTGCCAGCCATGCCTGTGCTTCCCTGCTCAGATTGCTTTCTCAAACGCTGTGACCTCTTCTTTCTCTGGTTACTCTGCAAATACCACTTATTTCATATACCAGGATGTTTTCCAGTCTGCCCAGCTGCACCACTTCTGGAGCAAGAAGTCAGTCCAAGGTGTGGATGCAGCCTAACTGGAGCTGCAGGGAGCTTTCAGACTCCACACTTTTCTTACATTTCTCTCCTAGATCTCTCTTTTTCTGCAGCTTGAACTCTCTTTCTCATGTGGAATCAACCTGGGCACGTCCTCGAGCTCAGCAAAGCCCCCCTTGATTCAGAGCTGGGAAAAGATGCTTTCCTACTAAACCTAAAAAGGGTAGTTTGTGGAAGAAACTGCAGAAAAGCAGCTTTTTCTTCTCCCCACTCCTCCTCCCATCCTCCCCATGGGTGCTGCTGCTCACCCAGATTTTCCCAAGCACTTTCTCTGCTTTATTTTCATGGAGTCAAGGAAGCAGCTGGCTCTTTGGGATTTACATGCCTTTGAGGTAAAGGCAGAGCAACTTTGAGAGCTGGCTCCTCTTCTCTGCTGCCTGCTTTGTGGCTGGCACTACAAACCATGGGAGAGGGATTTTACCCAAACTTTGCAGCTTTTTTACACTGCTCTGTGAGCTGACACCCTTCCTTTGAAACTGAGAACATGACAAGCACTTTTTGCCCAATGTCTTGAGTCTTAATCCAATTTTCACAAGGGATTAAAGAATTTTGTGGGCAGGTGCTTTTTCTTTTTATTCCTCCCCTCACCCACTTTGCTTCTGTGCTTGGACAAATAATTTCTGCAGGGTAGGAAGTGCAGCCAAAGAAAGCAGTTTACTGTCTTTTCTCAGTAAAACAATCACAGAAACTATCAGCCTCAGATTCATTTTGACACAAAATTAAAACGATGTTCATATACAATGGAAAAATACCACAAATAAAAACTTCACCAAGAGCCTGGCGTCAAAGTGGTTGGTTCCTTCCTGAGTTATTTATGCAGTAAAATTGTGATTTTGGTAGGAATATAAAGGCAAAGCTGGTGTTAAACCTGGGAGTAGTTTGCACCCAAGCTTTGCCTGGTGGCCTCATCAATCTTGTTGGGTCAATCCATCCCGTGTTGTCCTTGTGGGGCTGAATGCAAAATGGAGCAACAGAGGGGTTTTGTTTGGATACCCTCTCAGGTTATTCCTGAGGGAGTCCTACAAGAGGAGAGGAGGGATGTTGTTCCCTGCTAACCTGTGCTGTTTACAGGGTGGAATATCTCAGGATTTGCCTTTGAAGGTCCCTGCAGTGGCTCTCACACAGCCAGAGGCACACATCAGTCAGCTCCTGAGACACCAACATTTCCCTTTTGCACCGAAATTCAAGAATGAGAAGCACAGCTCAGAGCCTCCCTGGGAGACCTCGGTGGGTTTTGGCCTCCTGGAGGAAGAGTGATGGGATTCCTCTTTGGATACACGTCCTCCTGCAGCCAAACAACACAGCGTGTTCTGAAAAGGACTTTGCAACAAGAAAATTACCAAGACGTGGCCAAATCTGAGCTGGCATGAAACATGGAGGCACCCAGAGTCCTCTTTTTTTCCAGCCCTCTGGTTTGTTTTTTTTTTTTTTCCATTTGGTCCATAGGTGATGCCATTACAAGGAAAATTGGGATTTTCCCTGCCACCAGACACCCCGATCCCTCAGGGCAGATCCCTGACCGTGTCTGCACACACTGCCAGCACTCCAAAGCAGCCCCTCTGTAGATCTTGAAAAGCCTGAAGTTATGTCTTTGCTGACTTCAGACAATCATGTAAAGCTTTGTCCACGTCCCAAGGACAGATAATAAAATGAACAGAGAAATTCAGATAAACTGGAGGCAAAACATCACCTCAAACTCACGTTGGTTAATGTAAGTAAAGATGACATTTTTTTTACTGCCATTACATTTCAGTTGAGTCCCTGTGCTGCCCCACCTTGCCTGCATGGCATTGAGGACCATTGCAGGGTTTTTTTAGTACCTTAAAGCAATCTGGTAAGGTAATTTCATTTCTTCCCAGCAACACTTGTGATTAAAACACTCTCTTCCATTGTGGAAAAGACTGTGAAACATGTACTCATCTTCCCCAATAAAAGCCTTTATGGGGTTGAAGGGGGATTGTAATGTTTTCCAGTACTCACCAAAGCTAGAATTTCATATGAAATTTTAATTCTTCATGTATTTTTAACCCTGGGAACCTGATCTGGGTAGGATGGTGTTTGTGTATCATGTATCACACACACACACACACACACACACACACACACACCACTTGCCAGGGATTATTTTGCACTTGGCAATGTGTTCCATCCACATATTGACATATTAATATACTCATTTATGGGATTAATAGGATGAACTCCTGCCAAGACCAGAGTGCGCTGCAGGGTGGATCAGCACGTTCTGCTGCTGTCCAAGTGCTCCTGCCCTGTCCCTCCACCTGGGATTGCTACAGGAGGAATTCCAGACAATTCTGGTGTTCCAGTCCTCCCCATAAAGCACCAGTGCCAGGCAGAGTGGCTGCACTGGCCTCTCCTTTGGGTTTTACACCCCCTCTCTTGAGTCCAGCACAGTTTTGGCTCCTTGAGGATTAGGGTTTTGTGGTTCCCTGTGTGAAAATGATGCATGGCAAGCTCAGGCCAAGCAGGTGAACAGCTTGGCAGCCTCAAGCTCGAGGCCAGCTCTTCTCTTCTCTCTTCTTCTCTCTTCTTCTCTCTTCTTCTCT